>JAECUM010012931.1:0-68047 GCA_016617855.1 Megalonaias nervosa
TATATATATATATATATATATATATATATATATATATATATATATATATATATATATATATATATATATATATAGTGTTATGTATATCTGTAACGAAGTATCGAATTGGGTGTTTAAGTGATTGTAGATTCTAGTGGACAGACGTAAACAACACATTACATAGCCAACCTTTGTCCATGATTGAATAATTATACATTAAGACAATGACCATTGGTAACCAAATTGTTAACTTGGATTCGAGGTCAGGACGTTGGTTCTGCTGATGGAAAACCTTGCTCTATCGGATATTTGTCGGGTTGTCTACTAAAAGTTCCGCTCTGTTACTGTTCATGACAACGAACGCTGCAAATTCAATCTTGGTATGCACATTATTTAAAAAATTTTGAAAGTTAACTATCAATCTTATGTTTTCATTTCATTTAATGTTATTAAAGAAAACATATAGCAATTAATAGCAATGAAGTGTACATGAAATAAGATTCACTATAGAACTTTTTCTGGAGCGTACATATGTGCAAGGGGTTGTGAAGAGTTCACTCCCCTACAGTGCACTGTTTATGACCGTCAGGTTCATCTCCCATATGAAATAAAAAAAAAAAAAAAAAAACAAAACAAAAAAAAACTTGTATGTGGTATAAATAAAGCAGACCTGACCTTCATGAGCAACATGCCGTGGAAATCTATACATTATTTTAGTTACTTTAAAGCTCTTGTTATGCATGTATCGATATGAATGTTTATTGCTAAGGATAGGTAGACGACAGCCATATGTAAACGAATTAATGTATCATACCATTTTGTATAAGATATAGCTACCACATATGAACTTAGATGATCTTTTATTGCTAGGAATGGGTAGACGACAGGCACGAGTGTACGAAATATTGCTTTATACCATGTTATATTATATATGATACCCTATTACATATGTATTTCGTTTACTTTAGCATTTCAAAAGCAGAGATTCAGTAACACAGCTTCCTTGCTACCTTCCTTCTGCCTTATCTCTTATAGCAGACTAGCTGGTGTGAACCTTTCTGAGAAATAAGGTCATTCACATAATATCATCATATTAGTTAGCATGTCATTGACCTTACTTACATTTATCACATATTAGGTATAGTTTTTCTATAGTATGTGCATTTCATATAGTTTGATATTACCATACGTTAAAGTATCACTTTATGTGATTCTGATTGGTCCAAATTAAGCCCATGAAATTATTATGCAGTATCCTCTTTACTGATTGGCCGGGATCGTGGGAAATGTTTTTAACCCCGCCTTCTGGAATGTTTTGTTTTGAATGAACATTTTTTGGCGGCCATTTTTTAACTCGACTCGTGAAAGGAAATTGAGGAAAAATTATCTCGGCTGTCTGAATATGGATATGTTACCCCCACAGTAGTTTGTTATGTCATGTTTAACAATATCATCATAAGAAAAATGGCGTAAAACTACAAGACAAGAACAACAATAAGAAGTAAAACTAAGGGTATTGATTATTTGATAGCGGGTGGAGGGGAGGGGAGGGAGGAGGGCGGTATATCTGTAACATAGATATAGAATCCACCGTATATACAAGCGTGGTTTAAATGTTAACTTAAGTAAATAAACTCACCTCTGTTCACAGAAGAATCTGGACATAAATGGGTCTCCTAACTGACAGAACTTTATCCAACCACAGCATCTTTACGCAGTATATATGGGATGCAAATCCGACTCAAAAAGAAATTTGTTTACGTCATCTGTACAGTCTATTGTTCCAAATCAAATGCTGCAAATATCCAGTCACAAATGCATTGCAGTAAATGTGGGAAGTTTTGCATCCATTAATCTTATTTCACATGAAAATCGCAACAATGCAATGTTGAGTTCTGAAAGTGACATTTTAGGGTAAACATGTACTCTAGGCCTACTGTACTGTGTACCGTATCAAACAATGTGGCAGCATCACATCGCATTGATCATTCTGTTTTGAAAAATGATTTTGTCCATATAATGTTCTGTTTATTCGGATGGAAACTTTTTCTTTGATTTATAGTTTGTAAAAAAGTACAATCTACTTTTACCAGTTCAGCTTTGTTTGGGACTATATTTTATGCACAACAAATGAAAGGTGCACCGTCTGTCAGAATGAACGAAATTATTCGTTCTTCGTTCTATTTAAATAATTTCCACTGAAATAAAAACTGTGATAAAAAGAATCTCAAATGGGTAATGATTTAATATTAAATTTGTGAAACTCGTTGAATAATGTCCGCTTCTGCTCGCCAAGGCTCGCAAAAATCTGGACATTATTTAACTCGTTTCATAAATTCAGTATTAAATCATTACCCATTTGAGATCCTCTATATATAAGATCATGCTGACATAAAGATCCGGTGTAACAATGACCTTGGCATCTGATTTGATTGATCCGCGCGCGCGCGCGCGCGCGCGCGCGCGTGTGTGTGTGTGTGTGTGTGTGTGTGTGAGAGAGAGAGAGAGAGAGAGAGAGAGAGAGAGAGAGAGAGAGAGAAAATATACCAGTACATTTGATAAGAAAGTGTTCAGATTTAGGTGTTCATCAATAAACGCCCCTGTGCACTATTTTAACTAATTCATAATATTTCATTTTATGCATTTATATGTATGCGTATTGCAAAAGGCAAAAGTACGCAAATTATGCAAATCTAAAATTTTACCATTTTATATTAAATATATGGACATTCATTAGGTATCTTGCTACTTTGGCAATATAATGGCATACATGGCAATTACTCCGAGGCCATAGACCTTATACCGAAGGAATCCTTGGTCAAGGTGTACATTCTATCTGAATTGGATATCTCTTTCAGCAGACGCGCTGGGGTGACTCTACCTGATCATTAAGGTCATTCACATTAACATATTATATTGGCTATTTATTTAGAGGCACCATACCGTAAAAATATATAAGATTCAACTACTATAATATTTTCTGTGGAACCCTTAAAGACATAAATGATGTCTCAAATTTTATACAAGTGTTATTAACAGTGTAATAAATCTTCTAATATGAGACAATTCGTGTATATCATTGATATAACACGAGATGTATACATTTTTCATTAAATGGAAAGAAGGGTTACAAAATTTTAGACAAGTGGTATCGTAAAGATACAGCGTACATGCTAGATATGTACTTTATTTATATCACATATAAATACACAAGCTTGCATTTCCAAAGCAGTTAAACTTGACTTGTAATAAACTGCGTATTGACGGAATGAATGGAATGAATCAACTCTGCACAACCCTTGCCAGTGTGTCCGCTACAAAATGCAGTTCAATATTTTTTTTTTTGCGAGCAATCGCAACCTCCTTTTCCAAATGATGTATTTCTTCCTCTATTTTCTGAACTTATATTTTCAATCAAATTAATTTAAAATAAATGATACATGTACGCTTTAAACATAAAAGATGGCTTAAATGAAGAAAGTAGAGCTATGCAAACGTAGAGCTAGGTACGTGAACCAGCGGCAAGTTGAAAATAATATGAAATATAAATCAAGGGAAATGAGGAACTAGAAAGAGAAGATTTCAAACAGTAATTGTATTACTGTAGATCGAAGTCATAATTATGTTTTAATTAACATTTCTTCCGAACATACTGTTATTCCTCTGCTCCGTTGCTATCTTTCCTCTCCACCTCATGACGAAGGCGAGAATCCGCTAAGCTCGTTTTTCATCGACTTTTGTAGGTAATCTTCTACGATGGTCCAGAGACAGACAGACAGACAGACAGAGACATAGAGTGAGAGACAGATATGTGGTAATGCTATTGGCGAGGGTTACATAGAAGACATATATTCATAACCCTACCCTATGTTTATTGTTCGATTAATCTGCTAATCTACTGCCTTAGTAACTAATTTAGAGAAAGAAAGGGTAGAGGTGTGGGTAGAGCGTTACATGTAAATATCAAATAATATGTTTTCAGACGTTTATTAATAGTTTTGGATGGTTTTTGTAACGGAAGAAAGAAAAGCAAAGCTTTAAATAGATGCATGTGTCTTCCTCGTAACAAAAGTGTACCATATAACACCTTGATTAGCCATTGCAACTTTGTATCATTGGTATTCCTGTCATTAAAGTCCCATTGAACGTGTACACCCAACCGTTACGACCTCCCAGTGTTACTTACTGCAAGTTCTGTTTTCTTGTTCACTCTGACGGATACAATATATATATATATATATATATATATATATATATATATATATATATATATATATATATATATAAAGATGTGTGTGTTCGCTCAAAAGCTAAAAGAGATTCAGAATATTTCAGGATGAAAACGTTCTTCGTTTGAGGTAACTGCAATTAATATCGCCCAAACAATTACCGAAAACAACATCAGTGCCCGAGACTCAGAAAATTAAATGTTTAACCTAATTTCAACTGGGAACAGTGAAAGGAATTCATCCGTGACGTAATATTAGAACCATCTAATACATTTACACTATAAATGAAATGCAAGTAATGTATATGCGAGCCAAGAATGTATGTCAGGAGAATAGTGTAGTGGGAAAACGTAGATTTCAAATGATGTTGATTATGATGATGATGATAACGATGATCATGGCCATAATGAAAGGAACAATTATAATAATAACAACAATACTCTTAAAGAGTTAGAATGTGCATATTTAGCTCAAGGTGAGAAGTTACATCTAACTACAATTTCTAAATAGTCTCCTAAATATAAACTTTTACGAAACTTAGTATGCTGTTATTGTATATATAATCCCATATATAATCAACACATCTCTATTTTAGGTCTTCTAGAAACAATAAATTCAAACAATGCTTTATTAAATTTTCTACCAAGAGGTAATTCATATATAATGCTGTATTAAATTTTCTACCAAGAGGTAATTCATATATAATGATGTATTAAATTTTCTACCAAGAGGTAATTCATATATAATGATGTATTAAATTTTCTACCAAGAGGTAATTCATATATAATGATGTATTAAAATTTTCTACCAAGAGGTAATTCATATATAATGATGTATTAAATTTTCTACCAAGAGGTAATTCATATATAATGCTATATTAAATTTTCTACCAAGAGGTAATTCATATATGACGCTGTATTAAATTTTCTACCAAGAGGTAATTCATATATCGCTGTATTAAATTTTCTACCATTAGAAAATTCAGATAGAAAGCATTACTAAATGTTATATAATGAGCGATAATTCACATATAGTTTTGTTTTAAATCATCTAAAAGAAACAAAAAATTGATGTATAAGTCTAAAAGCTGCCATTCAATGCCCAATCCACAATTAAAGCTACAACGTTTGGATATACAACCATAATAGCATTTGAATATATAAATCTATTAGCGTTTGAATATACAACTCTATCAGAATTTAAATACATAACTTTGTTAGCTTTGGAATATACAAAGCTATAAGAGGTTGAGTATATACCTCTGTATATACAATTCTTTTAGAGTCTGAATACAAAATTATGTTATCTTTTGCATATACAACCCCGTCAGCGTTTGAGTATGCAACTCTGTTGGCGTGTGTATATATAGCTATATTAGCGTCTGAATCTGAGCCATTCTATTAGCTTCTTGATATTCAAACAGCTTATCGTTTGAATATACAACTCTATTGGCGTTTGGATATTAGAGTTCAAATATTAGCTCTAGTACGGTTTTGAGTATACAGTTTTATTAGCGTTTCAATATATAGGTCTGTTTTCGTTTGAATATACAACTCTTGTAGCATTTTAGTATACAACTCTTTTAGCATGTGAATATACGATATATATTAGCGTTTAAATATACAAGCATATTAGTCTTGGAATATACAACTCTGTTAGATTTTGAATATTACACTATATTAGAGTTTGAATATACAGCTCTGTTAGATTTAAAGCTTTATATTATATACAGATCCGTATGTAACTGTAATAGCGACATCACCATAATATATGGATAGGGCTTATCGCCTTCATTCTATGCGTACATTTTAATTCTGTACGTACATTTTAATTCTATGCATGTATTTTATATTACAATATGCTATATAGTATATTTTATAGTATGATATTTTACATTTTGTATCCGTGATGTGCGTAAATTCTGTGGTTACTTCTTTATGGTCACGGCTGTACGTGTTGTGTAAAATGCTTGCCTTTACCGATCAAAGACGTATCACCTCTGTCCGCGTCACAAGTTCTATCAGGTTGAGTTTGTGAGAAAGTTCACCAGTAGTTTACAATGGGTTGTTGGTTCATCTCAGGGTTTTCCCGGGCTGTGTCAGGTATACTGTCCACCATGTATAGCCTATCATCTCCTAAAAAATTGATTTTATGCTTAAGACAAATACAACAAGATTTCATCTTCATAACGGTCAATACTAATTATTGAATTTATTAAGTTTGTTATTACAATGCAATTTCGTTTCATAATATTCCATGTGAGTCAGTCTGTGCGCGTTTACAATTCGTGTCCTCATAGGCTGTGTGAGTGATTCTATGTGAATCTGTACGTCGGGTCCTGATATCCAGCATAAATGATTATATCTGCATCTCTAATTCCTCTCCTTATTTTCCGTTGAATGAGTTAATGTGCATCTGTATTTCCTGTCCTAGTATTCCATGTGAATGAGTCTGTCTGCAGTTGTAATTCGTGTGTTCGTTTTCCATGTTAGGAAGTCTATGTGCGTCTATAATTCTGTCCTCTGAGTGATTGAGTCTATGTGCATTAAATTCGTGTCAGCATTTTTCACTTGAGTGATTATATGGGCATTCTTAATTCATGACTTCATATTCGATATGAGTGATTCTATGTACATTTTTAATTCGTATGCTCATATTATGTGGGAAAGCAGCAGGGAGGGTGAACAGACCACTCTTATGATTAAGCCAAATTTTAGTGATAATTGAGGCAAGTGGTCTGTTCGACTGCCGTACCGCGAAATCATTTGTCTTAATCATAATGCAAATATATTCATTACCAAATGTCTGTCCATCCCCCCCCCCCCTTGCTGCGGTGGACCCTACAACTTGGTTTTCGAGCAAATTTTGCATTATGATTAAGACAAATGTGTAAGGTTCGACTGCCATACCGCGCATATCATATTCCCTTCTTGTCTGCTGTTATCTTACACACACATGTGGTCATTCACCCTTCCTGCTGCTCGAGGGGCCCATTGAAGGGTAACCGCTAGGATCTACTGATTATTTTTGATAAATTAAAATACAGACAAACATGCATACATACAGACATACATAGAAAGGGGAAATAATTCTCTAGCAGAGGAGGAGCAGAGTTAATCACAGATTAACCAAAGATTTTATCTAGACCTATACGATATCTGGATCTTGGATCATGTAGATTTATTGTAATAAATCCAAACGGAACAGCTTGTGCTTGAGCAAAAAAGTTTCTGAACTTCATTATGTCCATATCCCCCGAACACCAAGTATAATAAATATTCTGTAAAGTATAATTATCTACTCCATTAAACACAACCAAAATATTGCAGTTGTCTCTGATCACTTTAGGTATTTGTGTATATCTTTGTGTAACATAAATCACGTCCGTATTCTTGTGTCTACCTCGAGAAAATATTCTAGCCGGATTAGATTGTTTGTCCAACATAATATCATCGTACACCACTAAATTATTAATAAATCCATTTAGGTCATCTACAGATGGGGCCTCATCAATATCGGTGATAAAGTCAACAACATCGTCTCCGTCTTTATTAACTGATTTCACTTTCTCATTAAAATCTTTAAGTACTTCGTAACAGTGCTGATCATCTACGGATGGTGCTACTAAATACAATTTACTCCATTTTAACCATCGCATTATTAAATTTAATAATAGTTGTGTTTTACCTGATCCAGATGGACCTATTATAATCATTCTTATTGAATTTGGTAATGCTGAATGGTGCTTTACTGGTTCCTGTTTTCGTGTCGCCGAAAAATCAATTATATCCATATTATTAATAACATGAGTCTATATTGTGTTCGATGTAGATTATCTACACCCACTACTGGACTGACAACAATAATAACAAAAAATAAACGACGTGCATTAACAGGTAAATGTGTAAAATGCGGCACGAAAAAATATAAATTTATCTCCATGTCTGATTCCCTGACAAAGTCAGGTACAAAGACAGGTGGAGATATAGCCGCTTTATTAGGAAAATTACCAGGAACTCCGTGGGCTAAATATGCCGGTGAGAAACACCTTCCTGGATATAATTATTGTGGTCCTGGAACCCGACTTGACATCCGACTTGATGATCAAGATCAACCAAGACCAGGAGAGTATCCAGTAAATAAGATTGATCAAGCATGTCATGTTCATGACGTTGCATATAAAAGTAAAGATTTACAACAAAGGCATCTCGCAGATGTAAAATTGATTCATACATTAAATTCTATACCAAATAAATCTGTCAGAGATAAATTAGTTAGTTTTCTAATAAAATCTGCCATGAAAAGTAAAATAATGTTAGGGGCTGGTAATTAATTATATAAATATTATAATGGAATCCATTTATTATAGCCCAAGAGGATATTGGAGAGGTAGATCAGCGATTACTAAATTATCTGAAGCAGCAAAAGTCTCACGTTCTGTTGCTGCAGCGTGGTTAGCACGACAGGCAATATGGCAAATTTATCTACCACCACCTAAAAATATTCAATATTCACATTTTGATGTCAGTGTCCCTAATGAGGTTCATCAAGCAGATATTTTGTTTTTACCACATGATACTGTTAAAACACGTGGACGAAAATCACGCACATACAAATACGCATTAACTGTCGTTGATGTTGCAAGTAGATATAAAGAAGCTGAACCATTATCAACAAAGACAGCGTTTGAAGTTTCATCTGCGTTTGAACGAATTTATCAGCGAGGACCTTTGCGATGGCCACAGTTATTACAGGTTGATCCTGGCAAAGAATTTCTAGGAGTAGTATTATCGTTAATGAAGAAATATAACGTTAAAATCAGACGAGGACATACTGAAATTCATCGTGATCAGGCAATTGTTGAACGATTTAATCGAACACTTGCCGAGCGGTTATTTGGATACCAATATGCAAAAGAAATATCTACTAACTTTAAATCCGGTGAGAGATCTCGTGAATGGGTTGCGAGGTTACCAAGTGTGATAGCTGCATTAAATAATGAAATTACTCGTTCAACTTCCATGAAACCTTCTATTGCGATCACAAAAAAATATATACCCCGTAGTAATGACAGACAACAACCTCAACCAGTATTAGGTAATGCAACTGTAAGATATTTATACGAACCTGGTGAACTTGAAGGTGGTAAAAAAAGAACAACCGATCCTATCTGGAGCGTGACTACACATACAATTTCTAGTGTGGTTAGATCCACTGGTAGACCTCCAATTTACAGATTAGATTCGAGAGCCCCTCAACGTGGATTTGTACGTGAACAATTACAGGTAATTCCTAAAGACACAATTACCACCACATACAATTACATAACCAGAACCAGGGCGTCCAGCGCCCCGACGTCGATTACATTCAAGACAGGTCAGCATCACATTATCACGTGTATGACCAAGATCACTATTAATTCTGTCTACGGTAAATTGTCTTGGATTATTATTCGAATATTGCCATAACATATTACAGTTACAACTTGCACAATTATTATTCTGTTGTGTTTTTAGTTTTATAATAAATTCAACATCAATATCAAAGTCACGCTTATTTTTTTTATCACACTGCTTATAACCAGATAGTTTTTTTCTTATTACGTCATTGCTAACAGTCTGATCATTATTTTCTATGAAATTAATAATAACCCTATGTAGTTGAGATATTCTTCTGACTCTAGAAACTGCAAGATAGACTAAATTCGACCATTCAATCCGATCATCTATAATCCAGATATTTGTATCAGAAATAGTTAACCCTTGTGAAGAGTGAATAGTTATAGCGTATCCTAACGTCCACGGTGATTTATTCATATTCAGCGCATTCTCAACGACATTAATATCGACTAAAACAATATCATTCAAAACAAGATTTTGTACTCGGATATTTTCAGTGTCTCCACCAGGAATTTCAACATCAATATTCTGTTGTCGAGTATCTGCTGGGCGATAACACAAAGGTACAGGTATATCTGAAAACTTTTCTTTATGTAACATAAATAATTTATTTTGTAGTTCATCACGAACTATTTTTCTACTTGCAACTATTAAATCAGCGGGATTCCATAAATTTAGAAAATCATTCATAGAAGTCTCTGGAATTACTCCGCGCATTATTTCACATTGTACTCTGTCTGGTTGTAGTCTAATTAATCTTTTAAATTCCTTCAGAGGTTCATCAATAGCTCTATGGTCATCATTTATTTCCTCGTAATAATCTACGTTATTCTTTAGCCATTCATGTGGAGACTGTCCAATAAAAGGTGGTGGTTGACCATGATCACCACACATTATTATAGCAGTATTCTTCGTCAATAACCATTCAAGAAATGTTTTTAATATTTCTAACGACACCGTGCATATCTCGTCCCATATAATATATTTAGGTATATATTTCTCACCCATTCGTTCGGGAGTCCATGTGTCTCCACACCATCTAAAGAAACTATGATAAGTACACGATTTTACTCCTCGTTCTTTTATTTCTCTGGTTAATTTATGTGTCGGTGTCAAAACAATTATATCCGAATTATTATTCATGAATAATTTAATCACACGAGTTGTTTTACCTGAACCACCGCATCCGTTAAGATAAACAGTTTTATGTCTAGATACAGGATCATATACAGATGGTGCTGATGACTTTGATAGTTTATTATTTTTGTAATATATTTCCTTAATTTCAACGTCGGCAGATTCAGAATAACTAAGTATATTTTCTTGTTTTATTCTCCATGATCCCCATTCACCATTACCAAGTAGCGGTTTTAATAAATCCGTATATTTTTTATTTATATAAAACGAATCCGTGGCGACTCTGACAGCATCACGAGAAAATCTATTTATCATAGACAGTAGATTTATAGAAACATATGCCAACATAGATGATCTTAAATGAGTAAATTGTGGTGAGTCACCATCAAGATAGCTCACAATTGTACCTAGTTTGGTTCCGTCTGATAAATAAGCATTACTCCGATTTATAAATATGTTTTTTTCTGTTGTATCAGCAATTATAAAATCGAGTTCAGCATCGTCCATAATTAATCTTGTACAGTGTCTTTTATGATCATAGGCTCCTCCTTGAGTAAATTTACCAATTATCTTTCTACCAAGATCTTTTGCAAGTTTTTCATCATGCTCGTCTCTGCATTTACGTATATTATTAGTAATTTTAATAATGTCATCTTCATTAAGATTAGGAAATTCTTTCCTGGCATCATCAATATTAAATCTATTTGGTTCTGGTAACCAAATTTGTTTCTGTGGACTATATGATATAATGGCCTCGCTCACCTGTAAAGATATTAAAATTCCAACATCAAGTATATATCGCAATAGTACTATTGGAACCCAACATTTTTCTGAAAAATGTCTTCCAAACCAAGTATAAGTAATCGGATGGAGATTTTCTGCAAATTCGAATGATTCTACATGAGCAAATCCTGTTAAATCAAAATCTGGTAAATGTCCGTTTATTGCAACCCTGGTCATTTCGTGTGATGGATGTCCGAATCTCTTAAAGTATTTAGAACATTCTCCGTATCCAAGAAAACTTCCAGGATAACATGCTACCATATCGACGGATATAACGTCACTATAGTTGTATTTAGTATTCCATAATCCTCCGTGTCCATATTCTACGCAGCTTTTATGAATATCTTCAAGAAATTCCGATCGTGTTGGTTTCCATAAATTTTTCTCCTGAGCAAAATGAGCCGCTACGGATGGAACTGTAAAACAATTATTTAATAATTGTCTAACTTTGACATCGTCTGAAGTATACTTCAGCGCAATATTTTCCATTTCTACATTAAGAGATTCTATACGGTAAATATCACCATTAGGCCGTACAAACTGATCGTAATTATCATATTCCGAACTCTGAAATAACCAAACGGACACAGGGTCACTTTTACTGATATTTCTGATAAAATCAAATATATGACCATCATAAAATTTAACTTTTCTATCTCGTGGAAATATTGTTACTGCTGAGGTCCATGCGTGCGAATTATGATCAATAATATCTATTGGAGCTCCTCTTGATTCATATTTCGATTTATATAAAATCTCTCCTGTCAGCGTTTTTACTGTTATTGGGAATTTCAATTTCTTTTCTAGTTCAGCGACATCTTTAATAGATGCTCCGGTATCTTTAACTGATTCTGCCCAAGTATTTATTTTTTACGTCGTAAATCTGTTAAACCATTACCACGTATCGCATTTGTAAAATGTTCTGTAACTCGTTCAGCTACACAGTTTATTCTTGATTCTGACAATTTCATAGGTTTTAGATCCCCGACGTCAGGTTTATTATTCAGCGGATATATTGCATATACGACTGCAGTAACTGGGTAGCTCCGTTCATAATATACCTTATCAATACCAGTCAGTATTCCGGGCTTAGATTTATTATTTAAGAGAACAATATTATTTCCTGACTGTATATGTACTGGATCGCGTTTGTCACGAATAATCCAAATATCTTCTTTTGTATTTACAATAAATTTTATTAAAATAAAATATTTTTGATCATCAAGGTAATTAATAATTATTTTTCCTCGTTTGTCATTCATTATATTAGTAACATTTCCGACTCTGAATGTTGACCATACATGACGCACCATCGTCACGAAATTCATTTTTTGCTTCACGAATACGTTCGGTTATATCCTCATCTGTTAATGCCAAATCTTGCATCAAAGTACTATATTTATATTCTGATAGTCTGTCAAGATCAAATCTAGCATGAGAAGGTTTAATTGCCGATAATTCCTCCATATAATTAAGACAAGTATTTAAATTAAAATTTTAGTATATATATAATGATTGAAACAAAGAACAAATGTGCTTGGCTCAGAATTGGATATACTTCTCTTTGTAATAAACCGTGCGTGAATGAATACTGCGGAAATCATGCACAGAGTATCAAAAATGGAAGTACAGGACCAATACCGTGTATTCAATGTGGTGTTGGAGTCAGAGGAAAAACTCAATTGTGTCTAAAATGTGGCGGAAAAAAATATAGAGAATTAAAACGATATTATGACAAAAAAAATAATACATCAGCAGGTAAATCTCCTATACAAACCGTAGAAGATTATCTGGTCAGATTTCAAAATAATGATTTAGACAAATAATATTATTATATAAAATGACTCAGACAAATCAGACTTATGATGAAATGATCGACAACGATATTATAAGAGAATTAAGAAAAAAAGCATTTCGTAATAAATACGAATTTGTTAAACATCCAGTATATAAAAATTATGAAGCATCGCGAGATGGTGTAATCAGACACTGTAGATTGAAAAAACCAGTCGGTCCTGTTGATAATACTGGTTATTTTAGATTTAATGTTGCTAGAGGAAAAAGATACTTATCAAGTAGATTCGTATTTGAATGTTTTCATGGAGTAGTTGAAAATGGACTTGTAGTTGATCACATTGACGGAAATCCCCATAATAATCGGTTATCTAACCTGCAAGCTATTACACAGAGTCAGAATACTGTACGTGGAAATACTGGAAAATGTAAGGTATTTACAAAGAGAGCTGTTAAATCGATAAATACAGAAACAGACCAAGAAATAACTTTTGAATCGATGTATGCGGCTGCAAAATATTTTAGTATACATACACGATCGGTGCAATTTGTCGCAAATAAAGTATATAAATCTGCATTTTCATTCAAATATAACCAGCATATAATATTTGAATATATTATCTAACTCTGTTTTCCTAATAAATAAATTGTATATAATTCGACTCTATATTTTACCATGGATACCTTCACCGTCGCTGCTCTCAGTGTCACTTTCACTTTTGACAGAATCAAATAATATAATCTTTCTTAATTGCATTACACGATTATCTACAATCTTCTTTTTCTCGTATTCACGAGATAGTTCGGATCTGACATTTTCGATCGAACGTGCAAGAGGCGCAAATAGCTTTACCTGTTTTTCATTTACCATCGCCAGTGATTCTAACATAGACTGATAAATTGATTTTACGAATTTATAATTAGATGGTAATGTGTATTTATTGTCAATTTTTCTTTGTTTTAATATTTCATAATCATATAATATTTTTTCAGGATCGAGATTATCAGATATATTTATTCCGTTATGCTTTAATTTTTTAATAGCAGAAGTAATATCATTTATATTTTCCTGGTTCATTATATAATAATTATTTCTTTAAAATAAATAATATCAGTCTCTGAATAATTATTTAAAAAAATGTAGTCCCCATAAACCCATCAGATTAAAAAAAATATATTATTTCAGAATCAGATTATTTTTTCCCTTATTATATTAGGAAATATTTAATCAGACGTTCTACGAGCGTATATATAAATTAATATTAAGAGATTCTTGTCTTAAATCCAAAATATTTCCTGCCTGGTCAGTGAGTTTGAAATTTATTCTTGTCAGAAATGGATTATGAACTCGCAGGTACACGGGGTTAATTGGTTCAGACACAATTAGCCAACCTGGCGGGTCTTTAGGGCTAAATGAATATAGTATATACCCCTGTTCCGCAGTGCCACTGCGGTGATTAGATTTTGAAAGATCTACTTGATAACTGTCATCAATTACGTCACATACCAGATTGACTGCAATTGTTGTTGTTATATTTACAATACCAGGTGAGATATGGCGACCTCCACCGTGTGGATCATTATTATATTTAAGAATAGTTGGTGTAGGTATTAATTTTTTCCATGAATCACATATTCTTTTAAATTGTTCATCAATAAGATCATTAACTGATTTCTTTAGCTCTTCAGAGTTAAATCCAGGAATTATAAATGTTGATAGTTGTTCTCGCGTAATTCCGAAATGTTTTAGAAATATTATTGTGAACAGAAGATTTAGTTTAACAGCTCGAGGTGGACCGTCTTCATTAACTATATATAACTCTTTATATCGTTTATCTGCTGCTATGTTCATTAATTTTTTTTCTCTGTTAATAATAATATCATTCATGAAATCTAGGTCTGAAGCAACTTGATTCAAATGTTGTATTATTTCAATTATTTGATTTTTTAAGTCATCGTTGTAGGAAGTGCTAATGCTGGAAAATAAATTTCTTAGATAATTAAGTATACGTCCGTGTTCAGACTTAATTGTATTAGCATATGAATTTATTTCATCAACATCAAGTACTATTATTTTACCTTTTTTACCATCAACTATTTTTGTAAAATGGGTTTCTGTTTTATCTATATAATGTATAACTCCATCACCAAAATATCGTCGCCATGGGTAAGCATTTTTTCTGTTCGATATTCTGGAGGTTTTATAAATTTTTTAACATCTACGACAAAATCAGATCTCTGTGGTTCTGGTGGTGTTTGATAAACTGGTGGATATTCAGGCCAACCTAATACTGATCTAATCGAACTTTGATAAATATCTACGGAGTAATCAGGGGAATTTATTTCAATAACCGCAGATAGTGTTGGTTCGTAGACAGTAATTGCTATTTTTGATTCTTTTCCTGTAATAGATTTAATTCTGCGTTGGAACTCATCATTAATCTGTTCTATTTGATAACTGCCCGTTGGAATAGAAACTATTTGCCAATCAGGAGTTCCATCAGGCTTATTCTTATTAGCGAATATTAATGAATTATTTGGCTGTAGTCCACCAAATGGTTTTGATCTAATGTTGGGCCAGCTATAATAAACTCGCAATTGTGCTAATGCTATTTCTTTTGCAGGAATTGCGGTTGGAAAATTGACACTAAACTCAGGATTAGTCGAACTTAACGATATCATCGTAGTTTTTGACGGAGTTGTATTAATAACGATCTGCTGAAGTAACTCCCTGTCTGTCATTATTATTATTGTTGTTATTTAATTCGTTAAAATCATTAACGATCACTTTAAAAGCGTCATCATAAGTTTTCATCATCATCGCGAATTCAGTATCAGATATTTCACCATCACTAACACATGAAGAAATATACAAAGATAATTTAGAACATGCATCTGCCACTGTGTGTAATTTAATCATATAATCGTGCAATTTAGCATTTGTACAAGTATGTATCTTTTTGGTTATAATACCGAGAACTCCAGCAATAGTCGTTGATGCTGAAACGATAATGGTTATAATAGTAGGTGCTGTCATCGTCAATGTTGATAATAATAATCCTGTTCCAGTAATAACAGCAGAAACCGAGTAAACAACTACATCGATGACAACTATACGTCTTTTGTATTTTTTTATTTTCTGTTATAATAGTCGATAAAATTATTTAGTTTAGTGAGACGCTCACATACTTGATTGCATCTGTAACGTTGAACGTCAATGCGAGACTGAGGTTGATCCATTATTATTATATTAAGTGATTAATTGCGGTGTTTCAACCACAAATTCCATATGCCACCAATAAGGCACTGAGGTTATTGTTTGATTATATATTCTCAGTATAAATGTTTCTTCAACATTTTTTATTAACAATATAGATACAATTCCAGAGAGAGAATCAGTTGAATGACGCAATATATGTCTGTTAATTATAGCAAATCTTTCATCACTAAATACGGACAGCCTGTAAATACCAGTAACTTCTGCGGTATATTTGATAGTGTTATTTTGTGGTGTCCATATTGATTGTCCTGATGCTACTGTATATACGATATTTTTAATTTGTCCGTGTGGAATTTTAATCAGATTAGTTTTTTGAACAATATTAGGTATTCCACTGGCAATATCATTAAGTTTCGTGTTAATGTCGGCTAGTTTTATGTCAACGGTTGGTGGATCACCAAAAAATTCTTTAATGAGTTTGTTTATGTTTTTACGAAAATTTAAAACGTTTCTAAATTTTTATAAAAAGTAGCACTAAGTGTAGTCATTTCATCACCGATTGTTTTTAACGAAGTTGAAATAGGAATTTCCTTATCATCAACATACTTTTTCGTTGCAGCATCAAAATCATATTCCGGTGTTCTAAGATTATTAATGCCATTATTATTCATGTCGAGAAATGCACGCATTATACCGTGGTTGGTCAGTACATATTTAGATTCTTGATCGTCGACATATTTCTTTGTTGCGGCGTCTGCATCTGCGGTTGGATTTCCAATGTCGGTGATTTTATTCTGATTCATATTAATATCTCCTGTAAATACATCGCCGGATTTCTTAATATAATTACTGAGTGATGTACCAGAATCTTGTATTTTACCTTGATCGCAAAAATAACTATATTATCAGTGACTGCAGTTGGAATTCTTATAAGAACATCTGATAGTTGTATATTACTCGTTTTTAATCGTCCTTGATTATCCTGAAAAACAACTACTTCATTTTGATCCACACTTGCGAGATTTAATAAATCATCAATTTCATTTCTGAGCTGATCGAGAGTTGCATACTTAGATAAATCAACTTGTTGATGACCTCTACGGGAAGATCTTCCATAAATATCCACCATTATATTTACTAATGTCTGTTTAAATATGACGTCGTAGTATATTCATGTACAACTTTGTGGGGGGGTTTTGTTGATTTTGATATAGCATCAAGTACATTAAGTACTTCTCGACCACATATTGGTGGATCGGTTAATGTTTGTGTAGGTAATGTTGAATACCATATTGGAATACTTTGATAACCGCTAATATACTTTAAGAATTCTTTTGGTGGAGCTAGTCCATATGAATCAAAATAAATAATTCCACGTGGATCAATTGCATAAGCGACCCAATGCGTGCCTGGACCAGAATTTTCATCGAGATTAATAATACCTGTTTCAATATTGTTTGGTTGTTTCGGTAATTGATCGCGCATAAAAACTCCTCTAAAATTTTTATTTTTAATTTTTTAGCAGCATCTAGTAAATCAAAATTGGACATAGGAGATATCAGTAAATTGTCCCTGGTAATCTTAGGCCTTTTCCGTACCAGTGTGGGGTCCCTGGTAATCTTAGACCTCTTCCCTTTTTTTTGATTCCCTGTCCGGTTGCTTTCTTTAATGCCATTCCAGCAGCAGTTCCAACAGCACCTAATGCAGCTGCTTTTGCAACAGCTGGAGCTGCAGCGGCTATTAATGCTGGTATAGCAGCAAGAAGTGGAAATATACCACCCGTCTTAATGATATCTTTAATGGCACCCGCAGAAAGATTAAGTTTTATACCTTTATTTGATTTTTTTGCTTCATTGAAATGCCCGAGCTGACGTTCTGTAAGAGATAATTTATTTGAGCCGCTCATCTGATCTTTCTTTAGCAATATTTTTAATCCACAATTATTTTTTGATGCTGATTGTATCTTTTTAATCTGACCAGAAGTCAGACTAACACTAACATTATTATACGACATTATAATATTCATAAATAATCTAATTACATGTTTTCTACTGGAGCATCAACGACTCTCATTCGTCCACCAGCACCTTCAAGTAACATCTATTTATCGCTGAGTATGACAGCAATTGCTCTGTAATTGGCAATAGCTCCTATTGTCACACGAGCTCGAAAATGTATATCGACTACAGATTGTCTGGTTAAATCTAAATGTTCGAGCGAAAAATAATAAATTGGGTATAATGTTGTAAAATCTAATTGTGATATTTGTAAACCAGTATCAACATTTTGATCACGTCCCATGAACGTCATTAGACGATGATATACACGTGCTACATGATTTTGATCGAAATTCAGTAAAATATCCTCGGACGGTTCTTGATGTCCATTTATTCTTAAAGAAACTTCGGAAACACCAAGATTATCAAATATCATAATACTACGTGTTTGATCATCCACCCGTGCAGCATCTTGAAATGCAATAAATATATGTCGTGGCGCAGAAACACCTTGTTGTGATGCTATTTGCCACGTAAATAAACCATTAATATTACTCTGGATAGCATCTGTGGTCATTGTTAACCACGATAATGCTGATTTACCACCTTGATTCATAAAAGAAAGTAGACGATCTTCTTCAGTTATTGATGGAGTCATCACCGGCATCCACAATGAAAGTTTTGTAAGAATTACTTTGCCAGGATCACTAATGGGTCTCCATAATGCATCGTTGTCGGTTGCTTTTCGTACAAGTACAACTGTATGCTTAGATCCGAAAATGACTTTTCTGACATTTCTACAGAATCCAAAGATATGTGACAATGGAATTGAACATGAAAACGTTCTTCTTTCACCACGCAACATTGCTCGACGTGATCTAAATCCTAAGTTGAAATCTGGATCTACATTAATAATCATACTTTGTACATCCGCATTGGCGTTTCTAGCAAAATTTCTTGGTTGTCCTATTTCATATTGTCGATACTCTGGAGAATCAGTTTTATCTTTTGCAAACATCATTGATGGACCAGTTGATCTTGAATAATCGTCGCTGTATCTTGCAAGACCAAGTATTGTTGTTGCAACGTCGACGTCCTTCTGAATAGATTCAATATTTTTTCCGTCAATCATGTACGTTGCACTGTCAAATAATGCCATAATACCATTATTAACAAAACCGACATTAACATCGTCTCCATATGTTACTGGTGCTGCAGGATTAGCAATATTTAAAATTTCACCTTCGACTTCAATAAATGCTTCAGCGGGTAAGAAATATCTACTTGTATCCTGAACCTGTAATTCAATTCGTCCACGCTGATCTGGAATTCGTGCGTCGTAAGAATAATACTGACAATCACGCACAGACTCATCTTTAAGTACTGGTGCGTCCATGTCAAATGCGGGATCAGATATACGTTTGAACATCTTTATTATATTTATTATCGTCTAAAACGAAGATTACTTCGGGAAGTGAGACCACTTCGGGAAGTGAAACCACTTCCTGCTATCAGACTAGCAGTTATATTTTTTCTTTTTCTGATAAAGGCACATCAGCCAACTCTGCTAGTTTTTGATTAGCAACTTGATTTATTATTTTACTGACATTTGCAGGCATAACTTCTGTACTAGGTAATTTTACTGGTGTCTGAGGTTTTCGTCGTATTAATCGTGCTAGTCTATCTTTGATCGCTGAAAATGCTTTACCAGCAACATCACCAACAACACCAATACCTTTTTCACGAACAACATCAATAGCTTTCATTCCCAGTTGCTTTGCGATCGGTATTGCTTTTAGGGCTATCCTTCTAAATAGACCCTGAACAACATCACCTAGTCCATCTCCGTAGGTTGTCTTGTATACTGGTAATCTTGAATTTATTACCCTGACCATAGTTGGTCCACGTTGAGTACTATGTACGATCATTTTATTATAGTAATTATATTTAATTACATACTCAGTCGCTGTAGTAGTCATCGGCAATTTCATTAATAAGAGACTGATAAACATCAACGTCCATGATACCACCGGTAAATAATCGTCTGCAAATATCAGCTGCTTCATTAATGATTTCTGGGGAATTATTACCAGCTCGTTTTCCTCCAATGAGGATTTCTAGTCGATCAACATCAGCAAGAACGTTATTGGGGCAAGTAATAAGGCCACTTCCTAAACCACTTCCAGTTGCGCCAGGAGCATCATAATATTCTTCTTCCTCACCAGTTTCTTCTTTTGGTTTCGGTGGTGCTTTTTTACTTGGTTTCGGTGGTGTTTTCGGTGATACTGGATAATCACGAAGTGATCGCTCAAATGGTTTTGGTGCTTTTTCTTAGGTTTTTTTCTAGGTTTTTTTTCTCGTCTTTGTTGCATTAATTGTTGTTGTTGTTCTGGCGGTAATTGTATAAACGAAATATAACTATCTACTGCATGAATATATTTTATATATTTTGGATCATCATTTCTAGCCTGATCAACTTTGTAATGTGTACGAAATATCCATTTGTACCAAGTATCACGACTTACATTTTTATCAGCATATTCAGGTTTTAAAAACCGTCCTCGATCATTATAGCTTTTCACAGCAATCTCAGCTAATTCTCCTACATTTTTAGCCCCTGTAATACTAATAATAGCATCTTCGGTAAATTTGTCACTTATATCAGTTCTTTCTCTTGTTTGTTCTTCTAGTTTTTCTGGTTCTTGTGTACGATCCTTTATATCACCTATTTCACCACGAACTTGTTCAATATCTTCAAGTATTTCTCGCATTGGTTGAGCAGCAGCTATTTCACCTGGAAGCTCCCGTAAAATCCTTTTTGTTTTCTTAGTTCGCTCTGCTATTTTTCCAGTTGCTTCAGCGGTTTTTTCTAGCGCAGGAAGAAGAGGTTTAGTTGTCTCTGTAATTGGTTTAAATAATTGTTTTGTATCCTCTTCAAATTCAACATAAGATTCCTGACGTTCTTGTAATTGTTGCTTGACAGCATCACGAACAGGTAAATATTTTCTAATTGCTTCTAGTCTTTCTCGTGCTAATCTAGCTGAGTGTGGTTCTCCAATATTCATTATTAAATAATATTTATAATAGATATTTAATTGAATTTGAAATCACTAAAAATACTTAATAAAACGCGATAACTCTGCTCCTCCTCTGCTAGATAATTATTTCCCCTTTCTATGTATGTCTGTATGTATGCATGTTTGTCTGTATTTTAATTTATCAAAAATAATCAGTAGATCCTAGCGGTTACCCTTCAATGGAGCCCCTCGATAGCCTGTGTAACTTTCATGGGGTCCTTACATTGTCGTCTCTCTTATGACGTATTATGCGGCACGCCCATGTTCTGTTTCTTTTGGCTAACACCCTTTCTGGATGTTTATTTGGGGGTTCTTCCATGGGGCAGAGAGCTCAAGGCATACTACTGATTATTTTAGGGGGGGGCAAATTTGCATAGACACACCTCCCGGCGAATTTCTAATCGACGAAAGCGAAATATTAGCAATTCAGAAGGCTGTCTAGGCATTGCGATTTCGATAAAAACCCCACGAAACCCCGGGGTAGAATTCCAAAATAGAAACCGACCACGAGATACGTGGTGATTTATCGAAATCTCAGGGGATGCCTCCCCCCCCCTATTTATTAAAAGATATGGGCGACCCGGGGACCCGAACCCATCTCGGCGAGATCTGGGGTCGAACCGCAAACATCAGTATTAAAGTTTCCAGCAACTTTAACATTGAGCTAACGATCAGTTATTGATGGAGTCATCACCGGCATCCACAATGAAAGTTTTGTAAGAATTACTTTGCCAGGATCACCAATGGGTCTCCATAATGCATCGTTGTCGGTTGCTTTTCGTACAAGTACAACTGTATGTTTAGCTCCGAAAATGACTTTTCTGACATTTCTACAGAATCCAAAAATATGTGATAGTGGAATTGAACATGAAAACGTTCTTCTGTTACCTTTCAACATTGATCGACGTGCTGCAAATCCTAAGTTAAATTCTGGATTAGCACCATGAACCACCGGCCACACAGCAGCGTCAGCGGTATCGTCGGCATTTCTTGGTCGTCTTATATTATATTGTCTATTGTCAGGGTAGTTAGAAGTATCCTTTACAAACATCATTGATGGACCAGTTGATCTTGAATAATCATCACTATATCTTGCAAGACCAAGTATTGTTGTTGCAACGTCAACGTCCTTCTGAATAGATTCAATATTTTTTCCGTCAATCATGTACGTTGCACTGTCAAATAATGCCATAATACCATTATTAACAAAACCAACCCTAACATCGTCTCCATATGTTACTGGTGCTGCAGGATTAGCAATATTTAAAATTTCACCTTCGACTTCAATAAATGCTTCAGCGGGTAAGAAATATCTACTTGTATCCTGAACCTGTAATTCAATTCGTCCACGCTGATCTGGAATTCGTGCGTCGTAAGAATAATACTGATAATCACGCACAGACTCATCTTTAAGTACTGGTGCGTCCATGTCAAATGCGGAATCAGATATACGTTTAAACATCTTTATTATATTTATTATCGTCTAAAACGAAGATTACTTCGGGAAGTGAGACCACTTCGGGAAGTGAGACCACTTCCTGCTATCAGACTAGCGGTTATATTTTTTTCTTTTTCTGATAAAGGCACATCAGCCAACTCTGCTAGTTTTTGATTAGCAACTTGATTTATTATTTTACTGACATTTGCAGGCATTACTTCTGTACTAGGTAATTTTACTGGTGTCTGAGGTTTTCGTCGTATTAATCGTGCTAGTCTATCTTTGATCGCTGAAAATGCTTTACCAGCAACATCACCAACAACACCAATACCTTTTTCACGAACAACATCAATAGCTTTCATTCCCAGTTGCTTTGCGATCGGTATTGCTTTTGGGGCTATCCTTCTAAATAGACCCTGAACAACATCACCTAGTCCATCTCCGTAGGTTGTCTTGTATACTGGTAATCTTGAATTTATTACCCTGACCATAGTTGGTCCACGTTGAGTACTATGTACGATCATTTTATTATAGTAATTATATTTAATTACGTACTTAGTCGCTGTAGTAGTCATCGGCAATTTCATTAATAAGAGACTGATAAACATCAACGTCCATGATACCGCCTGTAAATAATCGTCTACAGATATCGGCCGCTTCATTAATTATTTCTAGGGAATTATTACCAGCTCGTTTTCCTCCAATGAGGATTTCTAGTCGTTCAACATCAGCAAGAACATTATTGGGGCAAGTAATAAGGCCACTTCCTAAACCACTTCCAGTTGCTCCAGAAGAGGTGTCTTCTGACGGTGAAAAATATTCTTCTTCTTTCTCAGTTTCTTCTTTTGGTTTCCGTGATGTTTTTGGTTTCGGTGATACTGGATAATCACGGAGTGGTTGCTCAAATGGTTTTGATTTTTTTTCTAGTTGTTGTTGTTTTTGTTTTTCTCGTCTTTGTTGTATTAATTGTAGTTGTTGTTCTGGCGGTAATTGTATATACGAAATATATTCATCTACTACATAAATAAAATTCATATACTTTGGATCATCATTTCTGGCCTGATCAGTTTTATAGTATATACGAAATATCCATTTGTACCAGGTATCACGACTTACAGGTTTATTAGTATATTCAGGTTTTAAAAACTGTCCTCGATTATTATAGCTTTTCACAGCAATCTCAGCTAATCCTCCTACACCTTTAATATTTGTAATATTAGCAATAGCATTTTCGGTAAATTTGTTATTTATATCAATTCTTTCTCTCGTTTGTTCTTCTTCTAGTTTTTCTGGTTCTTGTGTACGATCTTTTATATCACCTATTTCACCACGAACTTGTTCAATACCTTCAAGTATTTCTTGCATTGGTTGAGCAGCAGCTATTTCAGCTGGAAGTTCTCGTAGAATCTTTTTTTTTTTTTTAGTTCGCTCTGCTATTTTTCCAGTTGCTTCAGCGGTTTTTTCTAGCGCAGGAAGAAGAGGTTTAGTTGTCTCTGTAATTGGTTTAAATAATTGTTTTGTATCCTCTTCAAATTCAACATAAGATTCCTGACGTTCTTGTAATTGTTGCTTGACAGCATCACGAACAGGTAAATATTTTCTAATTGCTTCTAGTCTTTCTCGTGCTAATCTAGCTGAGTGTGGTTCTCCAATATTCATTATTAAATAATATTTATAATAGATATTTAATTGAATTTGAAATCACTAAAAATACTTAATAAAGCGCGATAACTCTGCTCCTCCTCTGCTAGAGAATTATTTCCCCTTTCTATGTATGTCTGTATGTATGCATGTTTGTCTGTATTTTAATTTATCAAAAATAATCAGTAGATCCTAGCGGTTACCCTTCAATGGAGCTCCTCGATAGCCTGTGTAACTTTCATGGGGTCCTTACATTGTCGTCTCTCTTATGACGTATTATGCGGCACGCCCATGTTCTGTTTCTTTTGGCTAACACCCTTTCTGGATGTTTATTTGGGGGTTCTTCCATGGGGCAGAGAGCTCAAGGCATACTACTGATTATTTTAGGGGGGTATTGCATAGACACACCTCCCGGCGAATTTCTAATCGACGAAAGCGAAATATTAGCAATTCAGAAGGCTGTCTAGGCATTGCGATTTCGATAAAACCCCCACGAAACCCCGGGGTAGAATTCCAAAATAGAATCCGACCACGAGATACGTGGTGATTTATCGAAATCTCAGGGGATGCCCCCCCTACTTATTAAAAGATATGGGCGACCCGGGGACCCGGACCCATCTCGGCGAGATCTGGGGTCGAACCGCAAACATCAGTATTAAAGTTTCCAGCAACTTTAACATTGAGCTAACGAACTCGACTACGGATATACGTTTTAGAAATTATTATATGTAATTATTGTGCAATAGCATTTGATATCTGATTTTACAAATAAATAAATATTTATAATTTTATTAAGATATTTTGCCGTTATATATATGAACCGATTAAAATGTATTATATTTAAAATTAAAACACGGAAATAAACTGCACACAAATACCTATCTCCGGGGAGATATCCGCGGCGATAAACACAGCTATTGTTTGAACTACCACACATGTCCTTGAAAAATCGGTACGCATACCTATCTCAGTACATGTATATATGACTCACTTCATGTATATACATGCAATAGTTGATCTGGATAAATTCATAGCAGCAGGAAGGGTGAATGACCAAAATTGAGTAACCCGGTAAGTAAACTAAACGCACTATAACAAAAGTCAAAAATAAAATAACAAAGGTGAGCTAACCCAAACGATTTATTATTCGTTTTTTAAACCGTACGGTAATAATATAGTTAGAAGGCTCGGTTTATCGTTATTGACCTTATTTTTGTTATTTTATTTTTACTTAACGGTTCAGGCAAAAAGTTGTAGGGTTCACCCCCCCTGCTGCTTCTTTTGATGCTTTTGTTTTCGAATTTTTGTGGCGTGTTTGTTTACTTACCCGTGCACTCATTCTTTGTCGTCGCCTTCCCTGCTGCTGTGTGGGTGCGGCCTAATTAATTCAATAATCGAAGCTCATACAGCTAAACTAGCTCGATAGTGACTAGAGGCAATTACGAAATATATCACCGTCCATGATTCTGTCAAGCAATAACTACAAGCTCGTTAGGAAGCTCGAGTGGAATTTGCAGAGGATACAGCAGAATTATTTAAACCGGTTACGAAGGCTACCAAAGGAGTTACAGAGGCTACCAGGGTCTTCTTCCCACGCTGGAGCAAACCGCAAAAGCAACTGGAAAAATAGCAGAAAGAACTGAAAAACCCTCAAACAAGATTCTAAGAGAACTTCCTGGTGAAATAGCTGACGCTCAACCAATGCGAGAATTACTTGAAGGTATTGGCCAAACTCGTGCTGAAATAGGTGATATAAAGGATCGTATAACAGAACCAGAATTAGAATCAGAACAAGCAAGAGAGAGAGAGAGAGAGAGAGAGAGAGAGAGAGAGAGAGAGAGAGAGAGAGAACGGGGGGGGGGCAGGGATAATTATCGGAAGAAGAAGAAATAAAGTAAAATAATATATACCTTAATATGGAAATACAGATTTCAGTAACATTCATTAATACAAATATAATTCCAATGTTATGTATGTTTATTTTGTATTGTCTGTTGCGTTTTCTTCATGATTATACGTTATGAATATCTGAATTTTGTTATTGACCTTAGTCAAAAATCAAATTAATGGTATACCTGACAAATGACATTTATTTTGTAAGCAGCACTATATATAGCTAATATTTCCCTATCATTGAAGAGGAAATATTCAAATCATTATTAATGGATTTATTTATTTAAATTCACTGGAATCACAAAGTGTTCATTAATACTTCATGGACTAAATCATTTTTTTGGAATTATAGTGAATTCAGTCAAAGACATTTTGGATTATATTATTGCGATACAGCAAAAGGCTATTAACATATCGTCATATTCCAGGCCATTGGTACATAGCACATTCGAAACTACAACCACATTAGCACCTTCAATATTGGAATTTGATTGGAACACCACTGGAAATCAATTGGATCTCTGTACATTTGGACTTGTGATAGAACATTTAAGACTATTTGGGATTTAATTAAAAAAACTATGTTCTTTTTAAAATTTTCATTTTGTATTCTAATGAGATAACAAATCTGTTGAATGTAACAAACCTTATTGGTTTGCGCTCTTTTCTATTACTTAATTTAAGACCATAGAATCGTATCACCTTAATAGGAATATATAGTAGTTTCAAACGTGATATGGCCCCTGTGGCGATTAAAGTGCTATTAAATTTAATATTCTGCATATGAAAATTGCAAATAATTATATTTACAAAAGGTGCTTATTGGACATAAAGCATGATTATTTCCAAAGATCCATCGTATTTCCCAGTCAATTTGATAAAACCAAAGCTCCTTTTAAAGTGCCAATGCCGCAGTTTTTCATAAATTTCACCATTCTTGCAATCTAACTAAAGTTTGGAAGAAGGAAATGATTTGTTAAAACAAATCTAACTCACATTAACCGTTCTTTGAAATAATCAAGATGTTATGTTAAACGACATTCAATTATGCCGATAAAATAAGAGTTGTCACCTCTTAATTCAGGCGCCAAAGTCGCTCGTAATACCGTTCATTGTCAGGAGTGCTCCAAAAGTAGTTATGTGATATATTCGACAAATTCCGTTAGTGACTAATCTAATAAAAACAACATTTGCACGTGGCGCGTGAGAGCTAGGCCCGCATTTTAAAGCGGATCTAAGAAGAATAATCGTGCATCAGAAAAAAATAAGACTCATGTTAATATTGGTGATCAGCTAGGACGCTGGAATACTTTGAAGGGCGAAATTGGGATGAAGACAAACCCAGATGTTCGGAATTATCATAAAATGATAATCATACGACACGGACTTGTCAAAAGTAATGCATACCAATTATGAAAGAAAGATACTCTTAAATGCTAGGCCGAGTAATGATCACATCTAATGCAAGACGGACATCGCATATCACATGAGGATCACCTATCGTATTCTACGTATCATGGTGTTGGTTTCTTAGGTCTACAACGGTGACGTCATCAAATCTTGTGCTCCAGCTTTCGACTAAAATCGATTGACCCATGGATGTCACCGATCAAAGTCGGATTAATTCGTACGCATAGGAAAACTGTACGGGTTTCAGTTTGGGGAGAAATTACATGGCTCATAATTTGAAAAACGTCAAAATCCAGCATTATTCAGATGATTTGGCATTTATGACTTTTTCCACATAACGGCCGTATTGGCGCCTTAATGCATCGTCACAAATTTAGATCTTAAGTTATGTAACAGAATGAAAGTGAAACCAACATTTTAAGTATAGGCAACTAGCAATTTATTTCTCTACAACACAAAGTGAAAGTTCGAGAGACGCTTTCAGTTTTGTGAATTAAGTTTCAAATAATTGTACATGTACTGTCACAAGTCCAATAATATGTAATGTTCGGATGAATGTAGATAGTTTAGAATGTCTTGTATAACACAATACAATCTAGAAATAGATTTGAATGCGTCCACAATTATCCAATGATATGTGTTTGAATCCAACAAGTGAATAATCACTTTATTAATTTCAATGAATATTTTGCAGAAATAATTACAAACTATATTTGACAGACTGATCTATAACGGAGAGTGAATTATTTATCAAATCCCTATTTTTGCACATTTTCACTTGGTCTAGTTGTTAACCTTTCCAATGGAAACGTCCAGTCTAATTAAAAAGAATACTGGGCCTCGAATGTTCAGAACTCAGATGTTATGAAAACGTTCTATTTACATTATGTAAAGTACAACTTACAATCATGGACTAAAGTTAAGCACACAATTAAATATACATAAAACTTGCATACTTTTTCCTGTCCGTTCTGCTTTTTTGCATATGTTCCAGTCAAATAACTCATATTTTAAGTAATTTTAATTTAAAGTTGTACTCCACATTATTTGTTCATGGCTAGATTTCTTCAACTTTTATCTCCTTGTCTCTACAAAATATATATTCGTTAATGGAATTTGTGTTTTAGAATTTAAATGTAAAAATGTATACAGAGAACATAAAAGCAACTTCGGTCAACTGTCATGGTTTGGGGAAGAAATGAAAATGGAAGGATATTTTAAAATTCTTTTAAAAAGAAAATCTATGTTGCATACTACCTTCAAAATACTCATTTGACACAAAAGGAAGAAATATCATTCTATCGTATTACGACCATAAATGCCGTTTGTGTCGGAGTCCTTGTTTTCTTTAATAACAGTTTTCAATTTAAAATAAATAAAATAATACGCGATGGAAGTGGTAATAGGTTGGTAATTATAACATGAAAACTTTTGGGAATAAACTCCAGCTACCAACATTACATAAAAGTACAGGAGAGTTAGAAAAATAAAATGATATTCGGTCAATGTGGAGTAAACGTATGGTTTTACAGTGGTAAAACCTAACTCTTCAGGATGATCATTTAAGTGGTAATACGATATAGAGAATGTAACATAAAATAGTTTGATTTGAACATTATTCCCAAGGCAGTGGGATGTTACAGGCATTTACCGTTTCCAAAAGACACAGAACTTGTAGTGATTCTGGTTAAAATCCCCCATAACTGAGTAAATGGAAAAATCAAACGCCGAGCGGACTGAAAAAAAGGATTAAGGTTTCAGAAAAGAAATGTTATTAATTACATCAAGAAATAAATGTATTCTGAATATAGATAGCAAAGCAAAATTACTTGGAATTACTGGAAGGGCGTTTCGTATTTCAAAATATCAGTGGGGTCGGATTAGAGTTTCATCTGAATGATCTTCGTGAGGCGCCATCTACTCCATAGATAAATGACTAATGACGGTCATTTTGTCACAGACACACAATGGAATAAATATCACTTGTAAGGACCAAGGCAGTGCTTAGAATATTTATCTCTGTTTTAAGTGTTTGAGTAAGTCTAGCAGAAAAAAATTCTTTTTATTAAAGAAATAACAATAACGGCGACTAAATATATTTAGTCTACAATTTGTTAGACGTCATCTACTTTGGAGATAAAATGTACTATTTATTATGGATCTTGATGTGCTGAATTCAAATATGACAATTAAAAAAAAAGTTGCTTGGCTACTGTTTCCAAGATATTTAATCTTTAGATTTTACGTCTATGTATATGATTTAGATAGTTTGAATTATAAATTGTAAACCTAGATCTTTGCACGTGTTTATGGCTGCTTTACATGATAATATTTCACCTGTCCTGTTTAAGTAACACTTTAAAAAATAGCAAAAGGGTTATATAAATAAAATTTATTATGAAAAAAAAGGCAAAAATCTATTATGGATTTATAAGTACATAGTTTAGTCCTTATTCAGTGTCTACTCGGCGCTTCTTGGCTTGTCTCTTGTATTAATTAAATGGAGCATCTCTTGTCACTGTCCAACAATAGTCTGCAATCACTGATGGGCTCCATTTGCTCGGAGAGCGTTTCTCCATTGTTGCAATGTCCTGGTGAAATCGCTATCCGTGCTCGTCGCTGACTGCTTCGCAGTTCCGTAGGAAAAAAATCTAGATGAGAGTGCAAAATATGCATCTTTAGTGATCTGTTGCAACCAAAGCTTTTGTATGCCTTGAGGAAGTTTTCCATCAACTCCCTGTAGTTGTCTGTCTTGTTATTTAGAGAAAATTTGTTGCCGCCAACTGGAAGGCTTTCCATGCCGTCTTTTCCTTGCCACACAGTGCACGGTCAAATGCACCCTCTCGAAGAAGTTGACGAATCTGAGGACCAACAAAGTCACCTTCCTTTATCTCAGCTTGACTTAGCCTTGGAAATTTTCCATGGAGGTACTTGAAAGCTGCTTGTGTTTTGTCCATTGCCTTGACAAAGTTCTTCATCAGACCCAGTTTGATGTGCAAGGGTAGTAACAAAATCTTCCTTGATTCAACGAGTGGTGGATGCTGAACACTTTTCCTCCCAGGCAGCAATGGCTGTCGGAGTGGCCAATCTCTCTTGATGTAGTGGGAATCTCTCGCACGACTAGCCCATTCGCAGAGAAAACAGCAGAACTTTGCGTATCCAGGAGAACAACTGAAATTGATGGCAAAACATTGCCATTATGCAGCAAAACAGAAGACTCGTCTTTGATGAATCAATGAACAGTCTCCACTCATCTGGATTATGAACGATGTTGAGGGCTGTCATCACACCATCGATGTTGTTGCAGGCTACAAGATCACCTTCCATGAAGAACATGGGGACAAGGTCCTTTGACGGTCATGGAACATGGAAACCCTAACATCACCTGCCAGAAGATTCCACTGCTGTAGTCTGGAGACCAACAACTCCGCCTTACTCTTGAACAGTTCAAATTCCCGGACAAGGTCAATCACTTCACCTTGTGATAGGGGGTATGGTTCAGAGGAGAAAGCTGGGAGAAAATATGGGTCATGTGACATTGATCGTTCAGGACTAGAAGTTTCATCCTCTTCCTCTTCCTCGTCTGACTCAAGTGAGAATGATTCTAGTGCATCAGGAACCGGAAGTCCTTCTCTGTGGGGTAATGGGCGTATAGCTCATGGAATGTTGGATAATGCACAGTCCACGTTTTCTTTTTTGACACACTTTTCCCAACTGGAGGCACCATGAAGTAGTAACAATTGCTGACATAATCTGTTGGCTCACTCCAAATCATTGGCACTGCAAAAGGCACAGATTTCCTTTTCCAGTTCAACCACCGGCTAAGATGTGTTGCACAAGTGTTGCAACATGTGTCTGGGGCCCATATCTTGTCCTGATCTCCAATTTTGCAGCCAAAATAAAGGTGATAGGCTTTTTTAACCATAGTGGTTATACTGCGCTTTTGTGATGCAAAAGTCACTTAACCACAAACAAAGCAGATTATTATATGCGTTAGTCACACAAGTACAAGGCATCTCTGGTCACTTTGGCTAAACAGAAATATGTCCCTTTGCAAAATCAAACACTGACAAATAAGAGAGAACAACACTGTATGATTTCTAGAGCTGATATAGGGCAATTTGTTCAGCAGAGTGTTATAAGCTTAGTTATGATTGCATCATCCATGACTTAGAGTAATAATATGATGCAATTCATATCATGCATGATGCAATACCAGTTTTAGATTGCATCATTCATTGTTTTGACTACAAGCAACTATTATCCAAACCCATAGATTTATTCATCGATCCAGTCAAAGATGTATTTTAGTCATTTTTGGTTTAAATTGAGATCCCTTCCCTTTATAACTTACTTATCCTCCGCCATTCCAAAGCCAAGGGTCGTATATAGTATAATATCTTTCAAACTAGATCCAATCAACAATTTTATGCATCATGTTCGATCTCAGTGACCCAGAATTAGTAAAGTTTGACTGCATTTATTTTGGAAGCATTTTGGCTGTAGACCAGTGATATCAATCACGCAATGTTTTTGTAGATAAAAGTTGATATATTGTTCTATTTTATTAAAAGAGGAGAGGAAGAATGGTTGAATGAATATTAATTAGCGGACAACGTATGTGCCTAGCAAATAATACTCACGAAGATGCCAAAAATTTATAGAAATAGACAAGTACAATTATTAAAAATATATTTTAAATAAAAGAGAAGAGCAAATTAAAAACATTACAGGTAAAACTAGCAGGACAAATTTGCCATTGAGTTTATTTACGCACTGCCGAATATATTCTCTTACGTATCCTGTCTGATTGTGATATAAACACGCCAGTCTAGTAACTGTTATTAATTCCAAAAGTTCGCTTTTCTGTAATGGTTTTAGATTTGCCTCGCCTCTTCACTCCCTTCTATCCTCTCTACCAACATGCGAGACTCGTTCGGGCTCAAGGATGTGGAGTCGGTTTGATGCGTCTTGTTGAATGTCATAAAAGTGACTAAAGGAGGTTGGAAGCACGGTTACTAAGTTTTTATCATGCCGGAATCTCAACCGAAAGGAAACGAGTTTGATTCCTACTATCTGAACATCCGGGTTGTTAGTGTTACAATGTAAGACTTATGCACTGATATTCATGTCGTTTCGGTCGACATCTTACTTCCAAAATAAACAACGTTGCGGGTAATACAGAAGTGCAAGCGATGGAAAATGTCCATAAACGTGTTGATAATGAAATTGTAAATAGCGCTAAACGCTGTAGCAAGTTAGTTGCATCAGAAAAGCTTGCTGGAATGATACGTATCAATGAAGACCTCGTTACGATTAAGAAGCATAAGACAAATTTAGTACTTGATAAACCTATCTTTGTTGGCGCGTCTGTGTTAGAATTTTCAAAATGGCTCATGTATGAATTTCATTACAGATTTGTAAAAGCGCAGTGGCCTGATGCAAAATTGTTGTTCACAGACACCGATTCGCTCGTTTATGCAATACCAACCTAGGATGTGTATAAAGACATTTATGATATCAAATTCGATCTTTCTGATGTTCCTCGTGATAATCCATTTCATGACCCTACGAATAAAAATCCTCGGTATGATAAAAAATGAATACGGTTTGAAAGTCGTTCGCGAATTTGCTGGTTTGCGCAGTAAAATGTATGCGCTATTACTCTATATTGATAATATATATATATATATATATATATATATATATATATATATATATATATATATATATATATATATATATATATATATAAAAGAAAGCCAAGGGAGTTAAGAAACCTGCTACAGATAAGTCACTTAAATTTAGGGATTTTCATGAGGTCTTATTTGGTGAAAAAATAGATCATCATGTGAAAATGACTGCGATACGATCCTATTTATATGAGGTTAAGACTGATAAAATGAACAAGTAGGGCTTAACAAATTTCGATGACAAGCGTTATTGTAAAGATGGTATTAACACATTTGCGCTGGGTCATTATCGAACTCGCAAAAACTAATTCCGAGGCCACCTCAGATGGAAAATATATGACATCACGATAGAAGCCTCAGAATCATTGAAACAAACCTCCTCTGTATGGAAAATAAAAAACTGTGCTCATTGATAAAGGCCTCAGAATTCCTTTTGAATGGTTTCTGAATGAAACATTAGAAACTTGTAAAAACTAATTCTGAGGCCACCTCAGATGGAAAATATATGATATCACGATAGAAGCCTCAGAATCATTGAAACAAACCTCCTCTGTAGGGAAAAAACTGTGCTCATTGATAAAGGCCTCAGAATTCCTTTTGGATGGTTTCTGAATGGAAATGTGCTCACTGATAAAGGCTTCAGATTTTTCGGGATGGAAATTTGAATATAAAAAGTAGTTTTTTTTATAGAAGCTGCAGAATTCCGTATTGAATGGAAATATGCTCATAATGTGGAAGCATTCCTCGATGGAAATCTGAATACAAAAAATAAAGTTTTTTTTTTAAAGAAGCTGCCGAATTCCTTTTGAATGGATTCTGGAAGGGAATGTGCTCATAACCTCCTTTCTTCCACTACTACATAGTGGGCGGCTACTATGGCATTCAGAAGGGCAAGGGACTTTAGTTACCTCGGCACTACATAAAATACTTGTGTTAATATCCTGGAAAACACTAAATCAAACAAATCAAATTCTACCCGCATTCGGGAAGACAGTCCCGCAACTGTAACAAAATAACATTTTTATTAAATTAGTTTTGTCCTCCTCGTAGCTCCAGCTCCTAGAAAAACCTATCACTCAGATATGCTCGCTCTTACACTTCCTCTTTACAACTGACTGGTGCAAATGTCATTGACTGATTTAGGCGCCTTCCAGTAGTGATGTGTTATTCCATTCTTTCATAGAGTGACACGTACGACTTTATCTCTTCTGCGTCGAATGTATAAATCAGGACAATGCATTACATGGATGACATTGCCTTTCACGCTATATTATTTCTACCGAAAATGCAACGAAAATGCTGGAGTATTTCAATCAGATTAACTGGAAATACTTGACGTATAATTGTATAATTGTAAAGTAGCCCTGTAGGAACTGGTAAGTGGATTCTATGACGAAGTGATGACTGCCGCTTTTACAACACATCAGGCAAAGTAATTACACACCTTCGAGCAACGTGTCTAATATATAGCAGAAACTCCCTGTTTACAACATGAAAGCAGCTGCATTAGACGTATGACATCTTGAGGATCTGTCCTGGAAAGGACTCTGTATCAGACTCGCATATTTCAGTGATGCTCTTCATCCCTGCCGTTTCTTTTATTGAGAGTTTTCCATAGGAAAAAGGGAAAACAAATTACGCTTTAAACACTTAACGACAATTTATTATAGTCTGTTCCTATCATTTGACAATAACTTTCAAAGTCTTCAACCATATCAATTTGTAATTTAAAACTTCACAACATTGCAATATAAAATTTTAATTTCCAGGAACACATAAACTAATATACTGTATATTGTTGAGAAGGTATAATTACAAGAAGATGCAGATAAAAGATCTGATGCAAGAACTATATAACTAGACACACATAATTCCATAAATATTTGTAATGAGAAAATTATTTCGCCTGGAAATTAGGAATACTGTAAATCAGAACAACTGCTATAACGAATCATGAAGAGTCCGGTTTTGTACATTACTTGAATACATCTAGTTTCAAAACATAAACTTCTTCTAGTTTCATCTACAGTCCCCTGCTTTATATTTTGATTAAGAAAAAAGTCTGTGCATTCAATTTTACATCCAGGCCATTAAAAATCTTGGTCCAGTCATTTGCAAGATTCCAAGCCTTGTTCGTTATTCCACAAACAGTAATAGCATTTGAAATGATGATAAAAATCTACTACCTATAAGAAATTCGTTATTTTATTTCAGATTGAAAATTGTGATTGTGGATTTGTCTATGAATAATTGTTCATAAAAATACCTTTACAGCCCATTGGTAAAATTTATGTGAATATTCCTCAACAGTGCGACTGACATGTAAATACAGAACGGACTTTTTTAAGTCGCCTACTACTTAGGTGTATAGATTATACGGTTTGGTTCGAGTCGATATTAAAACGAATAGAAACACCATAACGGTTGAATGGTGCATTTACCTTGCTAACTAGTGTCTAGTGCATGTATCTCAAGGGTTTGTGTCAACAAAAGCCTCTGTAATGTGTTGCAAGATAGCTTTGATCAGTTTTGGTCACGCCAATCTTTTTACATCTTAGCTAGCCAAGGTTCCGATATTATAACTCTATGTAACACAATTTTTTTTCCTGGTAGTAAGTGTTATTTCGTAATTGCTTATACCTAAAAAGTATAGAAAATGGCTATTATTCTACACAAACTTTGCTTTTGTGACCAGGACAGTGATATTTTGAAATTTACCTATTTCCAATGAGGAAACGGGCGAATTTGTGTCTTTTCATTCACATAAAGTCAGAAAAAAAACAACATATGAATGAAAAGTAACATGTATTTATACTAAAGTAATACAGAAATGACCACAAAAAATTTAGAAGTGAGTAGTTTATCGAGATTTACGATTATACTGTAAATCACTTTCACGAATCAGCCCCAAATGTAGTCTCCCATCATGTTCTTGGTAGAGACGTTCAAAGTTCAGTATATCCTGGTGGAAGCGCTCGCCTTGCTCCTCTAGTACGACTTGTACAGTTCATCCAATAAGTTCCACTACTTGAGCCTAGACGTCAAAAGCTTGGCATTGGACTTGGTGAGACCAAGATCTGTGATCAGGATCTTTGGAATAGTGTGTATGGAGTGATGGTTAGTAGATAAGAAGCTAATTGGCTATTTGATAATTATTCATGTGTTAAATTCTTTAAGACCCCAATAAACTTTTGTTTCTTTGAAGAAATACAGCTTAGACTACATTTACGCCATGTTAAATTCCAGTATACACCTATAAGTGTTGCATAATAATCAAATGACGGATTCTGAATTGTGGGTGTGGGTGTGTTTGGATAATAATCATATAATTGGGCGTGATGTATATGTTGCGTGTTAGATTGTATAAACAAATCGGGTACTGCATTGTAAGATGTGTGTTTGGATTGCAATCAAAACGTCGGTGATGGACAGTACTAAGAAAAGTGTATGTTGGATAGTATCTAACATGTTAACATTAAATTGCACGCATTAACCTATGCATATAACAATCGCAAAGTTAACAATTTACCTGGTCCTATAAACATTTGAACCTATAAGCAATTTTGATCCTATAAACTTGTTTCCTTCATCATTTTAACAGTACCAATCCCGTTTGAACCCATAAACACTATGGACCCCATAAACACTATGGACCCCATAAACACTATGGACCCTATAAACACTATGGACCCCATAAACACTATGGACCCCATAAACACTATGGACCCTATAAACACTATGGACCCCATAAACACTATGGACCCCATAAACACTATGGACCCTATAAACACTATGGACCCCATAAACACTATGGACCCCATAAACACTATGGACCCTATAAACACTATGGACCCCATAAACACTATGGACCCCATAAACACTATGGACCCTAAACTACTAGTCTTATATTAAACCTAGATAAAAATTTAACATGTGATTTCCCCATGCTTACTTATAGTGGCTCAGACTGCTATCAACTGTTACTATGCAGTCTTAATTGAGGTCAGCCGCTTCTAACACTGTAACATTTATACCAACGCAAAACCCATGGACCCATTTAACACAGAATTTCTCTGACTAAATTCCGTCTCCCTCATCTTAAAACCCATTTAGCATAGGATTCCTGGTTTGACTGCATGCCGTCTACCGCATACTAACTTATGGGCTAATGATAATTCCACTTGACATCCCCACCCCCACCCCCACCCGCCTTCTCCAATACGCTAATAAAACCACTCCGGTAATATAAATCACCTTGTCTTCAGCAGGATCATGCGAGAAAGTTCCATTTATTTAAATGCCTTCTGTGTAGTTCTTCAGACCAATTGATGGATTTTAGATGTTGATTGGATTTATTTTGTCGTAAACCCAGAACTGTGATGGGATGATGCAAGTGAACTTACGATAATTGATTCACATACGTGTCCAAATTGCCTAAGTGAACTAGGCGTATTTGCAAAATATAAATATCGATTAGCATTTCTCTGTTTGGTATATTTTTTAAATTAGCAAAACATTCTTATTAAAGTAATAAAAACGATATATCTGTATTTCCATTCCTATAGTTATCAGTCTATTTTGATCAATGTATGTATGTATGTATGTATGTATGTATGTATGTATGTATGTATGTAAATAAGCCGTTGTACACAACACTGACTATATAACAAATTTTATAGAACAAGCACAGGAGAATAGCATACACAATAATAATAATAATAATAATAATAATAATAACAATAACAATAACAAAATAATAATGTGGACTTAGCACAGAACCTAATCTTTAGAAACTCATAGCGCTTTACAATATTAAATGCCACATAAAATCTATACAGCGACAAGATTACAAAAAAAGCACCATGAAATTAAAAAACCAAAACATGTTGAAAATAATAAGGAAAAAAACATTATTAAGTTTTAAGTCTGTTAATATAGTCGAGATAGATGAGTTTTAAGAGCACTCTTGAATAAAATTACATTGTCCTTGTGTCTAAGATCTATTGGCAATTCGTTCCACGTAGCTGGGCCCTGGTATGCACGATACCGGTGTCAGCATGACTGCGTTTTAACAGTTGTAAGAAAGATAATGCGACTGTCGGAAGATGAGCGTAAGTTCTTAGATTTACACAAGGATGAGGTCAAATATGTATTAGACTGGAGCCAGTAAACGAAATGTAGCATAGTGAACAAATTTTGTTGTTGTTGTTGTTGTTGTTGTTGTTGTTATAGAGTTTAACGCCATTTTTCAGCACAAGATATGCTATGCATGGCGGCCAGTATAACTGGTGGAGGAAGAATCCTGGAAAACCTCGGGAAGAACCACCGACCCATGAGAAGCTACTGGCAAGCTTTCTCACATAACCACGTTAGCCAAGCCTAAGACTCGAACCCACGAAGACAGAGGTGAGATGGTAGTGATCCGTAAAGGTGAGCGCTTTAGACCACTCGGCCACTCGGGCCCCAACAGATTTTGTTGTTTGATTCTGGATCGAACCGGTACCCATGAGAAGCTACTGGCAAGCTTTCTCACATACCCACGTTAGCCAAGCCTAAGACTCGAACCCACGCAGACAGAGGTGAAATGGTAGTGATCCGTAAAGGTGAGCGCTTTAGACCACTCGGCCACTCGGGCCCCAACAGATTTTGTTGTTTGATTCTGGATCGAACCGGTAGCTAATGAAAGTTACAGAACTGGGTGTAAGTATGCTCAGTTGTTTGTACTCCAAGGATGATCAATAATTACATAAGGCACCTTGGTGTCCAAAATGGCAGAAGGTGGTCAAACGGAAAAGCATATCTTAACGTGGTCCCTAGGGTTATCATGCGGGAGACACTTTGGGTTCAAAGGTGTTTATTGGGTCAAAATATGGCATTTCGGGTCAACATTATTTACAGAGAAAAGTATGTAGAGGGTTAACAGGTTTCATGGTGTGAAAAGGAAATGGTAAAGGGTTTTAAGTCTGAATTGTAAACATAAACAAAAAACAAGTAAACACATAGAATCACACGTTTTGACAACAGTGAAATAGTATCTCTTCCAGAGAGATGAGTGGGTCTGAAAAGAGCCGTTGGGGATTGTTAACCAAATCGAGTTAACATAAATTGCATCTCACTGATCTTTTCCTCCAACTTCGACTCACACTGGGCCCATACAGCAAGACTCGCTTCAGGCACCCCTATCTTGCCACATATATTCCTCTCTTCCAGATAGTTGTGTCGTGATGGCCCATGATGATTTTACATAAGTCAGATAGTTTGAGTTGAACAGCGTTCTCGGTCTGAGTGGATGCCTCCATGCTTGCTGAAATGGTATACGTCTTGGACTTTCCAATTGTCAATATTCTCTACATCTAGTTCGTGGTTGATAACAGATTAAACCATGAGAAGATTCGCTTGCATTAATAACCAATTCAAAGTCGCGTTACAAATTCCAGTCAGAGAAGGTAGAATTGAACAGTTTTCACAATAGATGGAAGAAGCAGAAAAAGGATTTGTGATTCAACAACAGCAAGAAGTGGAAAGAAGAATATGGAAAGGAAAAGAAGGAGAAAGAAAACAAGAAGAAGAGAACAGAAGAAAAAGCGTGAAGGAGCAGGGCAGAAGAATGACGGTGAAAGCCAAAGTTGTGTGTGATGTAATACAGTTTGGTAGAGTTAACGTATCTGGGAGAAATGTATCAGATTTCCTTAAATTGCTCAAAGCGCTCCAAATCATCTATCACTACCATGTGGATGCCATTAGCAGCAGTGACTACCAAACATCCACAGCAGCAGGAAAAGAGGATGGACTTCATCGTTGTAAGGGCTCAAGATAGTTAAAGCTCATCATGTTGAATCCATAAGCTTGTTAAAACCAAACCAAACACCCAACGGTTCTTTTCAGGACCACTCATATCTCTAGAAAAGAGAACTACACAAACATTGTCAAATCAAATAAAACTTAAATCCCTTTTTTCATCATGTTTGAAAGGTGTTCATTTATGAATGCATGTGTGTATCTATAATATAAAAAATCAAGTCAAAGAGACACCTACGTTTTCTTTGGTATATTCTCCTTTTGAAATCGCAATGAAAATTTCACAACACATCATAAAAGTCCATTGTTATCATTTTCCACTATTTGTCTCGCTCTTTGAATTTTGACACTGCTATATAGGTTCTACCTAATCTTCAATTTCTTCTTGAAGTCTGGATTTTTTGCTTTTAATGACTTGACTGTGTTCTTCATTTTCTGAAGACCTCTCCTCTTTTACCTCTTCATCTTGCTGCTTTTGTTTGTTCTCGTTTTCCTTAGGACACTATGAGGACCAGTGTTCTTGCTCCTGACAACGATAACAGGAATCTTGACCTTTGTCTCTCTTTTCTCATGTCTTTCCTTTGCTTTGACCTTGTCCGTATTCTGGAGCCCAATGCCATTTCTCCTGACAGTTATAACAAAACTCCTGACTTTTATCACTGTGTGAGAGCTAAATGAATACTATTTACGCTGACAGTAACACACTATCCTATTTATGGGGACCCTCTGGCAGTAAAGCCTAGTCAAATGAAATTTTGCAATCCTCATGAAATATACGCAGTATTCCAGTGAGAAAGCAAAAGAAAGTAAGAGGCAATGACATGCCGTATAGCCTGACACCCGTGATGAGGATTTAGCTCAAAACCATGCGATCGATTTTGAACACAAGATGAACGAACCTGATTCAACACGCTCATCGTCTGTTCCAAAGACAAAAGAGTTTACTCTAAACAAAAGTCAGCCTGTAGATCCCGAAAGTTATTACCACATTCAAGAAACGCTAAAGTGCACTTACAAATAATTTGGAACCACGGTTTACGCTTACGTGGTGAAATTTACAATTGTAAAATGCCAGCCCATAAAATAAAAGATTTCATCACTGCTTTGAGGGATTCCTTGTTAGCGACACTGCAACGACAAAGCCAAACCTAAGGATGGGATCGTTTGAAACTCCATTCATCGCGACAGTTTGAAAGCGCCCGTCTAGTTCTAGTTTAAGACCCCGGTAGAGTTAATACCCTCCAAAGTCATCCAATGACGAGTTTCACATCACCGATTGAAAAGCCACACTTTACATACATGACCCCTGTTTCCCCTCCAAAAGGGAGCGGACGCAGAAAAGTATCATAGATGGACGACATTCGAAGCACCAAACGTAGTATAGCCCAAATTAATAACTCCCAGGACCACATGTGTTTAGCCCGAAACATCGTCGTGAATCGAACGTATGCCGGCAAGAATGAAACGCGGAATGGAAAAGAGCCTGGGAGACAATCGGACAACTGACAATCGACAGTCGACAATCGGACCAACCCAAACAATGGAAAGAAGTAGTACTCTTGTTACACAAGAAAGGCATCTCGAAAGAGCTGTGGCATTCATGAAATGCACACACTTCAAGACATCTTGAATCCACGCTACATGTAAAAGTGTATCCTAAATTGGTTTGTTGGCATCTGGTGCTTCGAGGGCCAGATTTCACTGACGGAGAATACATTCACAGTTAGAATCATCAAGAACATTTTGATGCCATTACAAGTATCACCGGATTTCTCGAATATACTCATTATTGCAAGAAATGTGACCAAGGGCTTACCAATAGGTAGCAGAACATTCATTGGTTGAGAAATGCCGGGTAAGTTTAGCGTCTAAACCCTGCATTCCCCAAGGAATATAACGAATTCGTTACTCATCTTGCAATTAAACTGTGTTACTAACAACACCGCACGACGCAAGGTCGACAACAGAAAAATGCCTGCAAATTAATGAGATTGTACTCTATCTGTGGATATCTTATTCACACCAACAATACCAAGGCCCAACTTCGTTTAGGGAAGAAATGATGCCGTTTCTGTGACCAAATCGTCGACTTTGAACATCGATATTACACCCAAAAAATACAAAAAGCAGCAGGAGAATACATCAACAATGAAAAGGAGAAAAAGACAAAACTGGATTTCATCTATTTTATTTGGAATGTATGCAATAGACCGACATTCACACCACTAATTTCTGAGTTGCTCATCAGGCTTGCATGGAGAGTATTCAAGAGCCCACTTTTTTATTGTCACATTGTAGAAAGATTCCAGGAGCACATAAAAAGTAGTTCGAGGACCTAGCACGCTTCCCAAATTTTCCCAATGGATCTTAAACCCTATCGACGACACTGGGAACCATGAGGACGTCCAACGTTACGGAGACTGTCATTGCCATACTACGGTGATGGCTCATAATGTCTCGGGTTAGAAAGAACAATTTTGTCTGAAATACGATTCAGATCAAGGTAGAGAACGACCCAAAGCCACCGTGAATGGAGCCATGCTCTTCTACCTGAAAGTGGGACAAGTACAGTTTACTGATTCCATGAGATTTTTTTGGCCATGCCTTTGAGTCGAACGCCTAAAACATTTGGAATGACAGAACTGAAGAATGGGTATTTTCTACGCTTGTTAAGTACCGAAGTTAATCAACACTGTGTCCTCACGCATTTGCCTGACACTTGCTATTGCGACTCCGATAATTCGCACACTGAATAATGAAAATCCTTCTATGTTTGGTACCACTCTTACACTTCTAACCCATCTGACTCTCAGTAAGAAATTTCAGAGTATTGCCAATTCGATGTAGACATTTAACACCATTGTTATGAAACTTTTCGGCAATTGTTTACGGAGCACGGGAGGTATCGATCCATCGAAGGAAGCCTCCACCGTCGACAAAGTGTGCTCGTTAGTGTACCGCAACAAAGGTATGCACGAGAACACACTTGCCATCATACTCTTACACGCCTCCAAGTTCAACAACCATCGATGCTCGGCCGAAGCTCCGTGTCGGTTACATTACTTGTTCGAAACAGAAGACAAATGGATCTAACATGCCAGAAACGGGGGGAAAGGGGGGGAGGGGGTAAGAAAATTAGAAATCTTTCGGTGGATGGGGGGGGGGATTTAGAAGACCCTAAGAGCGCCTACGAACTTCATGGATGGTTATTTCACCGATGCTCCATCAGTTACCATCAACCACAGCTGAAACGTACCTTCTCAGAGCACACCATGGAACAATTGTAGGAGAAAATCTACCATCGATGCCTGAAGTTAGAGCAACAAGGATACCGAGTGGCAGATATGTGAAAGCACGACTACAATAGGCGTTTCAAAACCGATCCCGATTTTAGGAGCATTGCCTTGTTATATATATGTAATTTAATTATTTGTTAGTTAGTTTTAAATTTTATTTCATTACATGTTATTGTAATGATAACTTTGTCTACTGGATTTGATACTTTTTTTAGAAATTCAGTTCAGTTCTGTTTGACCTGATAAACAACCAATAGTGGAAACATTGTATTTAGTTGCTGACCTTGATTAGGAACTAGTAAGGGTTTTTGGTAAACAACTTTTTTTTCCCAGAGTAAGAACCATTGATTTCAGATAAGGTTATACTGAATACCTGATGTTAGGCGTGTAAAAAAAACTTCTACGTTGTTCTAGAAAATGACCACGTGACCCTCATACAAGAATCTGTTTTGAGTCTTAACTTGTTGTATAACCGTTTTCTTCATAAGACATATTTCAGTTGGGCTTTAAATCTTTGACACTTAAAGGTGTTTTGTTGTCACCAGTTTGAGTTGAATTTATTTTAATTTAAGGAATTATTGATTCTTTCCCTGGAAAATACTAGTGCTCATACAGAATTCTTGGACAAAGACATTTATCGAAATTTGTTCAGAATTCCACATTGGAATATTATTTTCTCTGATTCAACAAGGAACTGTTGCCTTCCATCGTGGAATTTCATCGGGACTCGAACTCATATTCATTTAGGACGTTTTAATAATAGGACTTCTATTTTTTAATTCTTGGATTAATTTTGGATTTGATTCGTAAACCGTAAGTCCTTTTTCTCATTTTTACCTCTTTTTTAGGGAAATAAATTATTTGTTAAATTTTACAAAGCTTGTTGGCTTCACTCTTTTCTTGTTACTTTTTGTTAGAACCTAGACTCGTAACAGCCTAAAGTGACGACGTGGTGGACGTGAAATCGCTGGCTCCATGGACAGTTTATTTGGAAGACGAACGAATGCTACACGTCTGCTGTATGTAGTGGACGAAACTCAAGAACAAGAAGAAATCAAATACATCTGTGTTGCTTTTTTCCAGCTTTGGGTGTGCAAATAGTGTCGATTTCATAAAGGACACACCAAAGTTTTGACAGAACACATCGACGTGAAACATTATGAAGGCTTGATCAAATGAAAGTTTTACCTCCCTTCGATGTGTACCATCCTGTCTTTCCAAACCAATAGAAACGAAAACCCGAAGTTTCCTTTTATGCCGTACATGTGTTGAAACTTATTACTCGGACCAACTTTGTCATCACACCGAGGATGAACGCACACTGATAGAAACGTGAGTCAGTGTGGAATTGTTTCATGCTTTGGATCTGGAGCACCGCTTGTTAAAAGTCTGCATATTGTACCACTTTCCAAAGACAGAACTCTACCAAAAAGACGACTCCCAGAAGGGCATTTTCTCATGTTATTTCAAGGCATTTCTGAAACAGAACAAGAAGCAAGCAGTTGTCTCTCTGGGAGTCCGACTCCAGAAGATCAAACGGCATTCAAAGAAAAGTACCGTCCCATCAATTGCATCAGAATAGACCACGTGGAAGACGGTCATTTGCTAAAGTCATGCTCATTTGCCTATGGGGAAAATTATCACACCGGGCGTGCTTACCCAAAACGGACACTTGTCAGATCCATACCGCTCCTTTGAACTGGTGGACGATAACGGATAACTTAAAACAAATGAAGGACATCGACGTTGCTTGTGAATATTTGACCTTGATCAATTAAGAAGAAGTTCCACAGTGTGCACCTCCTGACGAATTTGGAAATGCCTTCATTGTAGCCTACGTGACAGCCAATGCATGCTTAAAATTGTAACAAGCCTTGTAAGTTATATCAGATCGAGTCCTGTGTTTTGACACGGATAGCTGCATTTACATCCATTACCGTGCGAGCCCTGATCCAGAAATCGGAGGGGATCAGTTTGGTGTATGGACGAACGAGCACTGTGTGGACAAGAGTTTTTGTTTTGCCACTGGAGGTACCAAAACGTAAGGCTACCGATACAGAGACCGACGGATAAAAAGCATCATATCGATGTCATACACTGCGACGTCATCAATGTAGCACGGCATGGCAGCTTCTCCACTACCACTATCAGCACAGAAACAGATGCTATGAGTGAGACTTGCCTTTCTAATAGCGATAGCGATGCCATTTATTACCGTGAATCTTGCCTCTGTATTAGTTTAAGAGCTGCAGCACGAGCATTTATTTGTTTTCGTAGTTAACGTGATGTTTTGCATGTACAACCCTGCGGATCTCATCCATGCCTTTGCAAACTACTCCAGATACCCACACCACCTCCTTGAAATGAGCCAGAGAGGAAAACTTAAAGACTGAATAGTGTAGAGACTATACCATAACAACATTACAGCGTGAAATCCTGGCGTACGTTTTAATCCAAAATGTTGCACATTAACTTGTTTATATTCCGCTTTAGCTCTTTCAATGTGTATCTTATATATGTAATTAGTCATATATCTCTTAGCTGTTGACGGACTTTAAATTTGCTTGAACGCTCATGAAACGAATATGAAAGGTATAAAATCGCTTTTGTTGTGCACTTTATTCTCGGACTTCTTAACACCTAATCTATGGCTACATCTTTCTCTTTCTCCTCTTCCTCTGCTCCTATTGTCATTGTGGAAAGGCTAGATATTATGATCGCTTCATCTTCGCCATCTCTTTAATATGTTAATTGCTAGACCGAGGGGTTCAGACAAAACCGAAATTGTCACACGCGTGATCGAGTAAAACGACTTTCTCTAAGATCGTCCAACCCATGATATCGTTTGTGTTACAAAGATTGGCAATCAGATTACAAAATATTTCAAGTGGCCGCCATCCTTCCGTCTAGAATTGGAACATATGAACGATGAAGAGCCAAAATGAATTGTTTACTTGCCCGATTTACAACAAGTAACCAGAGAAAGAAGACATCGTGTACGATATCGAACGTATTCTCGACTGAAGACAACGTAAGATAGGCAAACACTGACTCGAATCAGTGAAAGTTCATCAGAAAGCATATCCACCGAGTTTTGATTCCTGGATTGCCGCTTCCCTAGTCATCGACTATAAAAAGATGTGACCTTCATGCCGTTAAACACAACAGCGACCACTCCTTCTCAGGGTTCCTCTCTTCGAGATCCACAAAAGCAACCCCTGTGGGTATGTGTGCCTAAAACGCAAATCATCTTTCTCTGCCAAATCAATGTAGTATATTGTGTAATTGGAGCCGCATTCGTCAAATTGAGTTTGCAACAAGGAGACAGGCAATTGTGCACCATTTTACTCAGCAATGTGCTTACCTTCTTCCCAATTCTTCCTTGAAATAGTCTAGTAGCAACGATAGCTTTTGCGGACAACCAATTACAACCACAGCAGAAGCAACAACATTCTTTGGGAACATTTGGAAACTCGAGTGACTCATCGGAAAACAGAACTATCGAATTATACATAGCCCACTTTATTTAACTTAACCCAGTGACAATTTTAAGTATATCCTTCCCATGTTACGAATCTACGGTCTTAAAGTAAGTAAAAACAATAGTGACAACCAACAAGTTTTGTAAAATTCAACAATTAATTTATTTCCCTAAATTACAAAGTGAAAATTAGAAAAGAACTTACAGTAATGAGAAATAAATCACACATAGTCCTAAACGTTTTATTGTAAGTCCAAATGTATAAAGTTCTAAATGAATTAAAGTGGTATCCCAAATAAATTTCCATATTGAATGTGTTGATGTGCTTGTAGTCTCGAATAGGTCAATGTGTCAGAAGTGGTATAAAGATTTGCGTGACCATTCCGTCCCTGTACATTGACTTCTCTGGGGATCCACCGCATTGAAGCCTCTCGCCACAGAGTAAGGAGCCGTACCGTACAGCAACTTACTTCATAGATATTTTCAATGAAAAGGTCAGGTTGAAATTGTTGTCTTGTCATTGCCTGTGAAGAAAATGGATATCTGGGAACTGAATTACCTTCCAACGCACGGCTTCTTGAAATACTGTGATGTGTGTGCTAAAGATTAACTTCTTCATCGCAAACCTAAAGGTATTCAAGCCTGAATCATCAACACAGTCATCAACCGGGAACCTATTGGATCGACGCTGACTTTCCGAACGATCCGAATGTCGACTATTTTAAATCTTATGACTCACCATTGATTTTATGAGAAGAAATACCGTATCGACTCGATTCAATAATATGAGATTGCAAGGAACAGATTTCATGGTGTATGGACAAAATTGTGTGTATTTTCTTCATCCACGTAATCTTGGATATGGACTTGTTTTGATGGTGTGTATTCTAGAACCGATGATAAACTAGAAAGTTGATTTTGAGAACATTCTGATTATCTTTTGTATTTAGCTAGGAAACGTAGTGAACATGTGGGCATCGATGACTAAAGGACATAGATCAGTGGAAGTCGAGTTGTCCTCAGAACATTTTCAACCTTGTAAACGTGTTCGTGTTTAAAATGGTTGATTTTTGTCTTGTTTTTGACATGTTTCTTCCTGTGAGTATACACGTTAGTTTGGAAAAAAATAGTTTACGTTTTATTGACATTGAATGAACATGCTCTTTCACCACTCTCTGTCATGTGTTCCTTCCCGTTCCCAGATCGCAGGGAAGATTACTATTGCCTTCGTGCTAGGGGCGTGCACTAGCTAGTCTGGCAACCCATCATTGACTCATCTACAAGCAACATGTCTTCAACGTTTGAACATTTGAACTGAATCCGGCAGAGCCTGAGATCAGACGCCTGACGAAATGGAGAACACGAGTCTTGAACTTAATGCTAGATATACAAGAGAATTTAGTAAAAGGGAATCCAGCAACAACAGCAGAGGCAGCAGCGAGAGGTAGAATGCAGAATGCACAGGGATGGTTTCTCTTTTTTATGTGGGGAAAACCTGCAGTGAGACCGGGTCGTAATCGCAGAAATTGAAAAGTCCAGGGCTTATTGCAAAAAAAACTAGTAGTTTTCAGGGCTGTCCAGACCTCTAGAAAGGATACTCATTGTTTTGCCAAACACGTTTGTTTGTGTTTGCTTGTTTGTGTATGTCCTTGTTTTCCCCCCTAAAAAATCCCTTTCCTTTTCCAATGTGTTTGTATGTAAGGGTATAGTAGTGTGTCTGTAATTCTTTCCCACCTTTGGCTGTATGACAATGTGTGATTTTATGTTTGTTGTATGAATCTGTTTGTCTTTGCTTTCCCTCAAAAAAATCTCCCTTTATCCAATGTATGTTTGTATGGAGTAGAGTGTGTTTGTATATTACAAGATTGAAAAATGGTTTCGGTAACGTCCGCGTGATATTTATTTTCCATGTTTTGGTCTTGTATGTGGTGTGAATTGTAATTTGTGTAAGGGATGTTTTCCTTCACAGCCGTGCTTGAGGCATATAAAAATGGAGCGTTCATAAGTCTGGCTTCCATCGTTGACTCATCACCAACCAAATAATGAGAAGACTACAGAAGTTGCTTGAACTCCATATACAATTGGAGCATGTTTTTAGCCTCCTGGACGAATTTGTGATGGACGAATTAAAGAAAGAAACCTATCTAGAGGACCAAAAAAGCACGAAAAGGAAAATATAAACAAGTGTGCTGCCCAGTAAAACAATGCGGCAGACCAGCAATGTGAAGAATGTGGTGAGGTTACCAACACAGAAACAACTCCCACCGGGGACGACTTGACTCTGGAGTTCCGGCAGAAGCAGAATCAGCAGCTATCACCAGAGCGACACAGTCTATGGCTTAGACTACCAAGGAAAACAATGGCAACACAAATGGAGTCATTAAATGGAGGATTGGGGTTCTGAAGCGATTCAGGCTACCTCAGCGTTTCCCATTCCACCAATCCCTGGGATGGAGATCGATTAAGTCCACTGTTTGTGAGGTGCTTGACAAAAGAGAGGCAGGCACTAGATGTAGTTTAGGAAAGAAACTGCCCTTTTCAGAGCCACCACATTTCTAGAAAAGAGATTTGCCAAAATTTTGTACCTTTAGGTTTCGCATTTATTTGTGTATATATTTGCATATCCCGAATAAATAAAATTCCTTTCCTTACAATAATGTGGGTTTGTATGTGAGGATTTAGCTGTTTGTCTAGAAACACTTACTACCCTTGCTTGTGTAACAGTGTGTGTGTGTGTGTGTGTGCGTGCGTGCGTGCGCGCGCGCGCGCGTGCGTGCGTGTGTGTGTGTGTGTGTGTGTGTGTGAAAAGAAATATTCAGAACTATTCGTTACGAAAAAATACGTTTTAATGACCATCATTTTGTTTCCTAATAGCACTGAATACGTTTGAGACGGATGGAAACCGTACTCTTCATCACACCTTCAGTTGGTTGTTCAGTTTTTACAAACCAATCCAAATCTAAATGTATTTATTCTGACTATTATATACTGTATCCCTATTGGAATTCAGGTTATCTTTTGTCAGACCATCTCAACATTTGCAATATAATATCCGTGATCAAATGTTATTTCAGTGATTATTAATTCATAGTGTTACGTGTACAAAAGTAACAAAAGAAAAGAGTGAAGCCAACAAGCTTTGTATATTTTAACAAAATAATTTATTTCCCTAGAAAACAATGTAAAAATTGGAAATAGGACTTACGGTTTAAAATTTAATCCTAGGATTGAAAAATACAAGTCCTATCACTAAACAGTTCTAATTGAATCCAGGTTCGAATCTCGCTGAAAATCCAATATGGAGGCGATGACGTCAGATTAGATCGTTGTACTGGTGGCAACAGATCCTCAATTGAATCACAGTTTATAATGTTTCTGTATAGAATTCCAGAATAAATTTCCTCTGAATTTCTTTGTCCCAGAACTTTCTATAAAACAAGTACACTCTTTTAGTCTTCTAGAGAATAAATTATTAAATTCCAAAAAATAGATGAACTTCAAAACAATTTGGCAACAACAATAGAAACACCTTATTCCCTCAAGGTGTAAGAATACGACTGAATAATTTTAATACCAAATGACTGCTTAAAACCTCGATTTTAGATCACATGGTGGCTCACGTGATGGACTTACGCGACACTAATTTGAACATCGCAAAAGAAACACACAACCGGTAGGCACGTGCGCCATTGAAGAACTTAGCGAATCTTATTATAAAATTCAATTTTTTTTAAAAAAAACTTGTTTACAAATTAGAACTATCATGCAATCAGAAAATGACCATGGTAATAGCCAATCGTTTTATCTTGATGTTTTCGAAATCTATGAACCAGAGTGAGCTAAAAATAGTGCTGAAGAAATATTATAATCTAATCGGGTTAAGCCAATTTTCGGAAAAGAGATTCAAATCCAGTGAAAATTATCATTACAATAAAATGTACTGAACCAAAATTAAAATAAAAAAGAATTTAAAACTAACACACAAGCAACTTAGTTACATATTCGTAACAATAGCTATTTACCATGGCGGATTATATGGGAAGGTTTTATCTATTTTGATGTCTTCGATGTACTAATCCAGACAAACTGATCAATTGTACTTGCTAATAGAATTTATTCTGAAGTAAACCCAGACAAGGTAATCAAACATTGTTGCTTATCAGATTTATTTGGATGTATCTTTGAAATTAGAATTCCGTAGTCTGAAGCCTGATGGTAGTTATACAAGTCCTAACGCCATAACACTGTCATCAAAGATGAGAAACCTCATTACCTTTCCATTTACCCAGGTTATTTATTTTCAGAATTGTGAAATAACGATATATCCCTCTTTCCATTTATCTACTTATTTAACAATAGATGAAAAGTTGATGCCATGCATGGTGTGGTTTCTTTTTTGAGACCTAGTTACGTATTGTCCAATCAATGTTATCTAACGATTTCAGGAAAATGTGTTCTTCTTATAAAGATACCGGAAAGAACAATTGGCTAAAATTTTGATTTCGTTACGATATCTGTAAAAAAGAAGCGAATCTGAAAATAATATAAAAAGTTATCAATAAACTTTTATTAGATTTTGAAAGATAATCATGTTTTATTTTGCCGAACCACCAATAGAAGAACTTTATGCCTTTTTCTAAAGTGATAAAACGAACGACAAGCCCATGTCATGTGTGCATTCTGGAAAGTGTACCTGTTCATTCTAAAGGTAATCTGTAATAAAGACCTTATTAAACTCCAGTGTAGAAGTAGAAATATATTAAAACACGCCTAGGTTAATTATCTTTGTCTGGAAGGTGGAAATTTTATTTTTATTCTCAATACATTAATGACATGATAACAACTTAACCGATACCGCTAGTGTTGTTTTTAGATCTCCAATAGGTAAAGATCCATGATTTCTTGTAATATATTACTACTTTCAGACTAGTAAATATAAATTACAGTTGGGATTGGAGACCAATATTTGTTCTATTTTTATTTTTGCATAATATTAGGTTTTGAATTACAGTTTTCACCTATCTTGAAATGTTCAATATGTGCTCAATAGCATCAACCATGGCTGATGATTTATGGAATAGAGCATTGACCACACAGTGGAGGTTGGACATAAAGACATCGTTGTGTACAGATGTGCCTGCCCGATTTGACCATGGATTTGACGAGAGAAACAATACTTATACGCCTTTCTTTACAACATAAATCAAGTTTTCTTCTGATTCTTTCTTTATTCAAGGAGTTTTACTAGAGGAAGTGAGCATGTCATGATGGGAAATATTTTACTTTGTGTAAGAAAAAGGAGTCTTAGATTGTATAGATTTAATATCAGTCATTAATACAAAAACACCTAATAGAACTAAAACCTCTTACTTTTCAAATTACATGACTTTAATGCCTAATAGCATTCCAACAGTCTCAGCTTTTCACTATATCAGAATGAATGTGTGCATCATACCCTCCAGACAACGAGTATAATAAATTGGAATAATATCTTTGAATGGAAAATTTGCTGATGTCAAATAATGTATGACGTGACTATTTGAAATAAGTGATATTTATTTATCACGGAGCAAGACTGTTCTCTACTTCGACATACAAGTTACTTAATTTATAGTATTTTCTTCCGTTAAATAATTTTGAATTTCGGTTTCAACAAACAATAATGCAGTCCGTTTCGGTTTTCATCTAGCACCAGGAACCATGCATTGAAATTCGGCACGTTATAATAGATATTTACACAAGACGACTACAGGGCATAGGGATTCAGAAAATATCTTAAACTACTGTAACACACTATCGTCACTGACCGGAAACAATAATAATAATAATAATAATAATAATAATAATAATAATGAGGACTTGATACAGCGCTTAATCTTTAGAAGCGCTAATAGCTTAATAATATTAGTTAAGACTAATATATGACGAAGATTACAAACACACGGTGAACTTACAAACAAAACAATGTTGAAAATAATTCAAGCTAAGGAAACAGTGGTCGTTTGTGAATAGAGATCACAGTAGAATTTGGTCTAAGTTCAACAGATAATTTGTTCGAGGTAGCTGTGCCCTGATACGCAAAAGAACGTTGTCTGTTGGACTTCTTTTTGATCGTTGGAATAATGAAGATACGATCGTCGGTGTGTGTGTGCGTGTGATTTAGATTTTTAACGTAGCTTTTTAACAATTTTTCAGTCATATCGCTACGATGTCTGCAGTGTGACAGTTTATAGTGATGTCTAGCACTGGGGCATCATGCCGCAGACATGTGGCACGATGTCCCACCCAGTCACATTATTCTGACACCAGACCGACCAGTCCTAACACTAACCTCTTAATGCTGAGCGCCAAGCGAGGTAGCTGTTAGTACCATTTGGTATGACTCGGCCGGGGTTCGAACCCGCGACCTCCCGCATCCGAGGCGGACGATCTAACCACTAGGCCACCGGTGCGGTTACGATCGTCGGAAGAGAAGCTGTAGTGGGTGTATACGTGGGTTTAGTCAGAAAGGTACTTTGGACGGGAGGCAATTCACGGGACGTAACATAGAAAACTGATTTTTATTTTTGTTTGATTCAGGAACGAACGGGTAGCCAGTGGAAAATACAGAGGAGCTGGGGGAATGTTCGTTCCATGAACTACAAGAATGATCCGAGCAGCTATGTTTAAAACTTTTTGAAGTTTCCTTAGTAGACACTGAGATGAACAAGATAGAAGAGAAATGCAATATTCCAGTCTAAAAAGTACTAAGTAACATACAAGTGTTTTAGTGGCATCAGCTGAGTAAAATTGCAATGAAGGTGATGCGTTTCAGTTCCAGAGATGCCATCTTGCATACGTTCTTGACATTTTGGTGCACTGGGAGCGTTCTCTCAAGGGTGACACATAGGTTTCATACTAATTATGTGAATTCATGTTGGTGCTGCTGATATTTATTGCTTGAGGTAAAGGATGGAAATGAGAACGCATTTGTGTGGTGATCAGATTGGCTTCAATCTTAAAATCATTCATCTGCAGTATGACTTGAACCATTTTAAGAATGCATTAAGTGTAGTAATATAACATTGCCTCGCGGTCAAATGCTGTAGGAGTGGAAAATTCCAACAATCCAAAATAAAGACAATTGTATTGACTGCTTTGAGAAGGGCAGCGTGGGTACTGTGGCGAGGGCGATATTCCTACTGTATATTGTTACATGTTGAGTGAAGCAAATGAATTGGAGTTTAACCATAAAATGTTTCCGATTTAAACAATATTAATGACATTCGTAACGGTCTCTGATCATGTAGATAGCATACACTGAAGTATTGCACTTGATTCAAGGTGAAAAGAATGAGTACGCGTTTACTCTTCACTTTAATTTCCAGTAACGATAGCTTTATCCATTACATCGAATGCATATATATTCATCCATCACTAATTCATATAAAACTATCACCGTGATTTACATTTACTGAACACATCGATTCGAAATCAAATCTTATCGAGCGTTTGTCATTAATTGTTATGAGACACCCATCTTTCTCTCGTATCAACTTACCTCACGTCATTTTCCATAGGTTGGAAGCTTGTAGCCCAGTCGTATATGTTGTACCTTCTGCTATTTCTTTTTTCTCTGTCTCTTTCATGAAACTAATCCCATTTGTACAAAAGGTGTCTACACAAAATACATTTATTCTTCTGCGATGTGGGTCTTCGTCCCGACAATGTTTCTGAGGAATCGCCAGCTTCTACGGGAACAGCCACTGTTGTTCGAATACTTTATTCCTTGCAGCCGACAGTTTTCAAAATCCTAAAGATTGACTTCGATGTATACCCAAATGTTTGACAGTACATTATGGATCAGAAAAAATTGTTTTTGCAAGGACTTAAATTCCCTAAGGTTTCTTTGAATTTTGAAGGGTCTTTCATGTTATACAGTATTGCTCCTTTAATACAAACGAGATAATATGCCCATACCAACGTTCCTTTGATAAATTTTACCATTTCCGCCAGTGAAATTGTGAAAGTTATGAACATAACTACGGAAACTTAAAAGGAAATAAACTGCAGCATCGAGACGGGAATATGCCAATTTTACTTATTGGCGAATTTAGATTATGCTCTGAAATATCTATGGAAGTAAAACTGATGGTTTCATTATGAACAACTGCTTTATCATACCTAACGTATCAACATGATTCAACCACGTGTAGAAAATCTACAGTTTGCAAATAGTATGTAGAAAGCTTTAGTAAAGCATATTGTCTTGTACAACATTACAATTGTTTTAATGAAGAAAAATATGAATCAATAGACTGCACTTGAGAGCTTTTCAACGCGAATCATTTTAAAGTTATGAGCAAGGTGTCGAGTGTGTGCAATAAAATCTGATTGTGCAAAGTTAGGAGACACACACATCTCTAATTTAGATTGATGGTACCACTTTTGATCGATCCGATCCTCTCCATGGTATAAGCACGAAGGCGTAATATAATATTTCACTATCATGCTGCGATAAACTTTACTGAATGGAAGAAAAGGAGTGGCAAATGGTATTTTATGTTATGCGTTATAACTGATTTTAAAACCTTCGATTACAATTGTGTTTGAAAACATTACTATGAATTAAATAGTACATAACTTGTATGAACATTTCTCTCCATTAAGTTTTAGATTCAATGTTATGAAGTCATTTTCATATAATATTTCATCGTAGTTGAGAATAAAGTCAAGATTTGGTTCAAAAACTTGCTCAGCTCCAATTTCCTAAAAACGATGCCTGGCGTAAGATTTAACAGCGATCACACTGCGTTAATCTAAGGCATTTGCACATCCCACCCATTTTGAATTCGCTATTTTGAATATATTGTCACGCAAGAACCAACATGTGATGCTCATATAGGGTTAGGGTTGTGTCTAAAATTATCAAATGTTTTTCTGATAAGGTTGAAACGTACGGTAAGCCGTATGACCTGATGCATTTTTATCCCGTGGAAATCACTGCTTTACTCTGAAACAACGCAAATTAAATCCAGAAACATTTTTTTTTTTACTTTAAAATACTTGTTTTGACTTTAAGAAGGGTCATATACGTTAAATGTATACATCACTGTCGTTTCCTAACTTTAAGGAGTTTGACCGACAGTCAAGTTGACCAAACTCGTGAAATCAAGTATCTGTCATCAGCAATACTGGCGTTTAAAAATGCACCGTTTAACTGTAGGTGATAAATAGATGGTTTTGCTTTCGGCTAAGGCCCTAAATTAATAAAAGAGCTCTCGCTATGGAAACAGAAACCAGAGTAACACTGCGGCGGGAGGAATGTGTCAAGCATACGAGGAAACAGAAGCTATGACGGGTGAAGACAAAACCCGCAAGGAATCCTCTTCCCGAGAACTGATTTCATGACACCTAGTACTACAATCAACACTGAATGATGGAATGTAAGGACTTTTTATCAGACTAGGAAACTGGAACAGGTTTTCCAGGAAATGCATCAGGACAGGTTGTCTGCTATGCATCACAGGAGGCAGATGGATAAGAGCAGCGAAAAGAAACCTGGCAACTGAAGACCCCATACTATAGTCAGGCAGAAAAGATGACCAACATCGAGAAGGCGTACACCTAGGCATTTAGAAACAACTAAACAAGACATTTCCACAGTCAAAACCCATCAACGAACAAATGATGTATGCCAGATTCAACTCAAAGTTCGCTAAGATATAATCCTTACCTGCTATACTCTTACAGAAGAGGCTAACGATGAGGAGAAATAACATTTCACCGACAGCTTGCATTTAGCTGTTGAAGCAACACTAGAGCATCGCGTGCAACTCATGGTTGGAGATTTTAAGTCACGATCATGAGGTTCAGTCTACACAAACAGGGAACAACTCACAAGTAGACACAAAATGGGACCAACAAAAGAAAACGGTGAAAAACTGTTTGACCTCTGTGAAAACGGTGACCTCCTTACACGAGTTTTTTGGGTTTTGATCATTAGCAAATCAACAGGATGGCATGAAAGTCTCCGAATTACAAGGAAGAAATGCAGATAGACCATGTGATGATCAACGGAAAGTGGAGTCACTCCTTCCAAGATGTACGAGACAAGAGGCATTCTGATGTAAGCAGCAAGCACAGTTTGTTGGTACTCAAGTTAGCCCTTACTCTGGTAAAGGACAAAATTTTGGGAGAAGAAATGTTTTTCAGCATTGCCAAAGATTCCTACGTCCGGTAAAAGTTCAAAGTTATCATCAAGAACGAAGTCAGCATACTTTGCGATGAGAATGAAATGACCATCAATTGTTGCAACGTAGTTTATGCAAACCACTGGAGAAATCGTTCTCCGCTGTAAGAAAGTGCATAATGATGAATGGCTCTCGCAGTTAATCTGGGATGTTATTGAAAACAATAAAACTGATTAAGAAATGCCTTCAAGAAGTTAAATCACCCATATGAAAGACAAGAGTTCTCAAGAGTGTTACGTATATGTAATTAAATTGCTTGTGTGTTAGTTTTAAAATTCTTTTTTATTTTATTTTTGTTTCATTACATTTTATTGTAGTGATTATTTTCATGGGATTCGAAATTCTTTTTCATTAATTCTGTTCATCTAAGACGTAAAACGTGTTACATTTGCAATATTTTTTAGTTCACCTTGGTCCACGGTAGTGTAAGCGCTACACGAAAACGATTGGCTTTTGCCAACGTCATTTCGTTTAGTCAGAATAAACAGTGTTTATTTTTAAATTTGTTTCAGAGTGATAGTAGATAGGGGTTCTTTCTACGTGACGAATTGCATTTTTGCTATTGCGTTGTTCAAATGTTAAGAGACCACGTTATCTATCTCGCGAGAACGGGATGATAATTAGGGTGAATATATAACCCTTTCTGAGCGCTCGTCAGTGAGTTGTATTTTAGAAACCTAGAAGGCTGGATAGGTTTTTTATTGTTGAAACTAGATTGTGTTCTTGAAGTTCATTTCTTTTTGGATTTTAATAATTTATTCTCTAGAAAACCTTACGAGTGTACTGTTTTATAAATTCTGGGAGAAAGAAATTCAGTGGAAATTTATTCTGGAATTATTCGGAAACAAAAACTGTGATTCAATTGAGGAATTGTTGCTATTTGTACATGGACCACATCTCACGTCATCGCCTTCCATATATGAACGTCGTCGAGATTCGAACCTGGACTCTAAAAGAAATATTTAGTCATAGGACTTGTATTTTCTTTCATTCTTGGGATTAAATTTTGGATTATATTCACAAACCGTAAGTCCTATTTTCCAATATTTACATTGTTTTCTAGGGAAATAAATTATTTTGTTAAAATATACAAAGCTTGTTGTCTTCACTCTTTTCTCTTGTTATTATTGTACGAGCCTACACGTAACAAAAGTAATTTGGTAAGAAAGAGAACTGAAGCACGTAGCAAGAAGTGACAAATGGCACCATATTGAACAGTTCGCTACAGAAGCAGAACAGCAGCAGAGAGTGCAAATTTCTGTCGACCTATAAAGAGCATATTAATTTGGGCAGGTGAACGATTAATTAGATTTATGGGGACAGGTGCGTGTTTAAATCACTATACTGCAATGATTTTTAATGCTTGTGTCGAAAGAGTAAGTGATTCTTAATTAAGCCTTCGTTTATTTAACAGTTAGACATACTGGAAGGAAAGGTTAACTTCGATCTTTGTACATAAAATGTCAGAGTTGAAATTGTTCAGAATCAGTATTTGGAAATCTAGAGGTCAGGCGGACCGCAATTTTGGCGCCTAGTTATAAAAGGCGGTAGTTATATTTAATCCGGATTGGTTACACTAAATAAGGGGCGTGGTTCCCACACGAAATTTCTTGGTTTTAATATGCCCCATCGCAAAAATTTAGTCAGTCTACGTTTTTCTGCAAGACAGAAACAAAATATAGGAGACTCCGAGTTTGAATTTAGAAAAGATTCTCTCGTAAAACAATTATCCAAAGGACCAGATGTCAAGGTTGAAAGCACTAGGGGAAATAGCTCCACTGACGTATCCACGTACCTACTTATCCAAGTATCTAAGTATCTACGTACTTACGTATCCACCTACCCACACAAAGTTCGAGGGCCGAAAGAGGCGAGACAATAGAGAGTTTGGAGAAGATAAAAGTGAAAAGGACCTAGAAGAACAACCACAGTGAAGTTGGAATGAACCGGAAATAAGCAGGTTATGAAGTTATACAAGGTAATGACTTAAGATTGTTCACTCGATTCTATGATGAACCAATTCTATCATTTAAAACAGATCGGCTATTTATATAAGTATATTTGTGTTTGAAATTCAGTGAATGATTTATTTCAATAAGAAGTGTATCTTCCTAATGTAATGTATTATCACAGTTGTTTATGTAATTGATTAAATTGTTGTCTTTCATGTGCGAGGGGTCGTGTCATTCTGTTTTATATATCTGCTCAGATCTCTGTTTATTCCACCTATAAATTTCACACTTTATATTGATATTTACTCGATCCGGGCAACAATATCGAGGGCGATCACCCTCTAGATAACGATAACCCAATAAAGCGGACACCTTGTAAGAAGATACAATCCGTCAAAGCAATACAACCCCAACCCCCCACAGACTGCTCCTGGGTAAGACGGCATGTATACAGATATTCTGAATTCGGAAGATACAGAAACCCCAGAGATCCTTTGACAAATATTCCAAAAACGTCTGAACTTAGGGACTGTAACAGGAGACGCATCACCCTGCTATCCATTACTAACAAGGCCTTCAGCAGAATCATTCTCAAGAGAATCATCATCGCAGCTGATGACCTCATCAGAAAGGAACAAGGTTGTTTGAGGATAAGAGACTCCTGTATTGACCAGATTTTCAGCATCTACCAGAAGCTAGCACAAACACCTGAATGAAATAATACCATCAACAGCAACTTCGTAGACTCCGAACAGGCATTTGATAGTTTTCAATGGAACTTCTTTTGAACAATGGCTCGGTTTTATGGTATCCCACTGAACTTTATAAACATCATCATATTTCTGTATCAAGACTTCATAATCTAAAGCCATCAACAAAGGGCATCTCGCAGACAGATTCAGTGTCAACACAGGCGTGAAACAAGGCTGTATCTTTGTAATTTTTATTTTCACCCTTGCCATCGACTGGCTGGTGAAAGAGACAACTGTGGACGGATAAAGATAAATTAGGTAAACCCTCTGGAATACCTGGACTACGCCGATGACATTAGTCTGTTTTCATGCAGATATAAAGATATGAAAGAAATGATTGATAGACACAATGAGTCAGACAAAGATTGGACTGAAAGTAAACAGTAAGAAAACCAAATTAATGAGGAAAAATCAACAATCCTCTCCCTGTGAATAACGAAACAATTTAGGCGGTAGGAAAGTTCATGAACCTTAGAAGGAAAGGGTCACCAGACGAAAACTCAGAAAAAGAAGTGGCAATCATAATTAGCAAAGGAAATAAAGCCTCTAGAATACTGGAATACAACCTGCAGTCCAAACAACATGGACTGAAGCCCAAGCTGAGGATTTACTGACTCAATATCATCAGTGCTGCTGTACGGCTCTGAATGCTGGAAGCTAATATGAAGAATAGCACAAAGCTTGAACTCTTCCAAAACATGTGCTTGATGAAGATTCTAAGCAATAATGAAGATCTTCATTAAAGGATAGAATCAACATTTATTGTTCACATAAAGAAAAGATGATGTTAGTGGCTAGGACATGTATGGTGAGTGTCACTGTATGCACCGCCCAGGACAACTCGCCTTGGACCCCGGACGGGAAAGGAGGGGACGGTCCAAAGAGACGTTGAAGACTATAGAGAAAGAGGTATAGCAGTGTGATCTTACCTGGAACGCCATTTATTTTAAGGCTGCAGACCGTCAACAGTGACGTTCACGTCGAAGCTTTATGTGCTGTCTGAGGCACTACGAGGGACAAGTGATGTACTTAAATGGATTTATCCGAAAATAGTTCCGAGATACTCAAATGATTCTTTCAGGGATAGTCATGAGCGTTGAATCTGGTGAAACGTGAACAAAAAGTTTTCTCATTTGTTGCAGAATTATACACTAATATCCACATATCGCAAAGTTAGAATATCATATCACAATTTGCTATTAGAGGTTTCAGGAGCGTCTTCTTTTCAAACTTGTTTTGTTCCGTACAGTTATTTTTGAACGGTTTTTTTTTTTTTCACATGAAAAGGTAACTGCTTTTGTCAACTTTGTACTTTTGTATTCGTCTTTCACACAACAATCATCTAAGGATCAAAATTTGTTCTTCGAAGAGAGATACAAAAAATCTTTAGTTGCAATTTGAAATGCTTTATTACACTGCAAAAATACGCATGCAATAATAGTTTGTACATGTATGGTCTTAGGGATTAACATGCTGGAAATTGAGAGAGAGAGAGAGAGAGAGAGAGAGAGAGAGAGAGAGAGAGAATTCAACGGCCCGTAGGCAGTGCCGTAATTTGCAACAGGTGTATAACTAATCACAAATTTCATTCCCTTGGCTCATCTGTTATTCTCACATGCCCTCATCAAAATGTCGCATGGTACCTTTCTAAAGTATTGTGTCAGTAAAAGTATTGTAACCAAAGAAGGAACGCTGTTCAGCAATTTAGCATTAATGCATTATAGGATAGATTTGTTTGCATTTTCATTGAGTAAAATATGGTTCTTTCTTCGCTATATCCTGATTCATTCGTTTAAACCAATGCAAGGCATTGCTACTCAATTCTGAATGGGAGAAGTATCAAAATGTATTTATCCTGGAAGAAAACACATATGAATCGTACCTCAATGATTAAATAGTTTTTCAACATTTCCATATCCAAGCCATCATCAGGAAATTGACATAATCCTTTCCTTACCCACTGCATTTCTTAGTCGAACGATGCAAAAGCAAATATTTATTCATCAAAAGCAAAGACATCATATTCTAAAATCGTTCTTATTTCTTCGTTTGCATTTTAATTTTCTCAATATTGCATTAAGAGATAAAAATGTTTAAATTTTCCTGCAGATGTTAGCATGTGTTTCCCATAAGTAAATTTGGTTTAAAGAAGTATTTATTTGACTATAGTATTGATAGATTTGAAGAGCTTTACTAGAGGAAGTGAACATGTCAAAGATGAGAAACATTGTACCTTGTGTAGGATAAGTGAGACTTAAGTTATGTAAATTTCATTTCAGTAATTAATACCATTCTGATACCAAATCACTTAGTGGGACTAAAACATTGCTTTTCAACTTAATGACTTTAATGCATAACAACATTCAAACAAATTCAGTTTTTCACTTTATCAGAATGACAACATTGTGCATTATACCCTTCAGTACAATCAGACAACTGAATTGGAATGTAATTTGGAACATCATTTTTTTTATGTCTAATAATGTTTTACATGACCATTTGAAATGAATCATATTTATCATTGAAAAGATTGTTCCCGATTTCCTATAGCTACATATAAGTGACTTAATGTATGGGATTCCTGTACCTACATTACTTTGAATTTTGGCTTCTAAAAATAATAATGCAGTCCGTTTCGGTTGTAATCTAACCCCAGAAAGCAAGCAGTGAAATCCGGCAAGTTATCATAGACATTTGCACAAGCTGACTATAGGGCATACGGTCGCATATCTGAAAATGCTGTAACACACTATCGTCATTGACCGGAAAATAATAATAATAATAATAATAATAATAATAATAATAATAATAATAATAATAATTCTGCCCCCCCCCCTTCCCCTCTCGTGCATAAGGGACAAACAAACGCAAAAATCTGGAGTGAGAGAGAAAAAAGAACTTGGGTTGGATGAAAACCTTGAAATTGAACTTACACCAAATAGCCTACAAGAATATGGTTCGTCGTAACGGTACGTGTGCACTTTCCTTGGGATTCTTCTACAGTATTTAAATAATTAATGATGCAAAGTTGCGAGCTCTGTCGACATTGTACGATAAATTTCTCGGTTACGTGGTACACATACTGTGATGTATTTAATGCATTGTTGTTTCTGTTGTTGTTTCTTAAACTTAGTATAATGTTTTTAAAAATATCTTATTATTAATTAAATATGAAAATGTCCAAAGACCCCCTTCTCTTTTCTTTTCTTTTTCTTCTTCTCTTCTTCTCACACATCCCACGATATCTCTGGACTTATGAATGATGGTAAAAGCTAAGTCAAACCGACCAGAGGAAGAGAGAGAGAGAGAGAGAGAGAGAGAGAGAGAGAGAGAGAGAGAGAGAGTTTATGGTCTGTAGTAGTGTTATTAAAGCAAAATAATGAATTACATCAACTATAAATATATTAAAATATTTTAGTTACTTCTTGTTGGTTCGTCATTTTGCTTAGTTTTTATTCCACATTAATTTCCATGCGCCGGTACGTGAATGGCTGAACGTTCATGCGAATGGCGTAGTTAACCATGTGTTTGTAGTGCTTGTTACGTGTAGGCTAGTACAAAAGTAACAAAAGAAAAGAGTGAAGTCAACAAGCTTTGTAAATTTTAACAACATAATTTATTTCCCTAGAAAACAAGATAAAAATATGAAATAGGACTTAAGGTTTGTGAATATAATCCAAAAATTAATCCTAGATTTGAAAAATATAAGTCCTATCACCAAACAGTTCTAATTGAATCCAGGTTCGAATCTCTATGAAATTCCAATATAGAAGGCGATGACGTCAGATGAGGTCGTTGTATTGATGGCAACAGTTCCTCGTTGAATAACAATTTATAATGTTCTGTTTGGAATTCCAGAATAAATTTCTACTGAATGTCTTTGTCCCAGAATTTTTATATAGAAGAGCACTTGTGTAGTCTTCTAAAGAATATAAATTATTAAATCGCAAAAAGTAGATAAACTTTACAACAAACTGGCATCAACATCAAAACACCTCGATCTCTAAAGGTGTAGGAATACGACTGCCTAAATCTACTAGAAACGTCTGTTTTAACCCACGAATTTAGATCACATGGTGGCTCACGTGACACCATTGCCTGTACTAAATCTTAACTCCGCTCAAAGGGCAAACATGTATTTCTACGTGATATAAATAACATATATGTATAGTATGTTCACTGTATCAATGATATACCAAGCCTCGTTTCCTTTAAATGAAAAATGTATAAATCTTGTGGTATATCATTGATAATGCGTACATACTATATACTATATATATATATATATATATATATATATATATATATATATATATATATGTATATGTATATCTATATATATATATATATATATATATATATATATATATATATATATATATATATATATATATATATATATATGTTTAGTACAATTATTTAAAATGTTGCATACATGTACCTTGTTTCCAATGATTACCTTGTCTTGAGACGATCCCTGGTTGAAACCACATGTCGGCTTTGAATGAGACCGACTGAAACTCATTTCATCCATTGTGATGATTATTTCAACTCGTCACTATGTTTCGAGTAACTGTTATGTATTACCAGATGACAATATTTGATGTTGCCTTATTTGTTTACAGTGTATTTTAGTCAAATATTGCCTCCCGGAACGTGCTCTGCTAGGTTTGTAATGGCGCCATTGTTCCCAGCATTCTATATTCCCGATCGCGTTGTGGTAGCCTTTCCATTTCTAACCTGAATCGGAGAAACTCGAGTGTCCCCGTTGTTTATGTTTGTGTAAACATCCGAGATCAACATATCATAGTCTCTAAGTTCAACAGATAATTCTTTCCCGATAGCTGTGTTCTTGTGCTCAGAGAACGTTGTTCGTTGTCACAACCCATCTACAGTATTAGGGCTAATATGGCAGAAAGGTGGACACTAAAAGTTTAAATAACTGACAAGCCCTCAATGCCGACAACCTAAATACATGAAAAGTTCAAGGTAGAATATATTAATAATGAATAAACTATTTAAATATTTTCTGGATATAAATCTTCCAATTACACTTCACTGATAAATTAATACATGAATTTTGGCCTGTTAACAAATGCCTTCCTTATTCCATCATTTGAGCGTTAACGTCCATATGTGAGAGAGTCTCCTTTCAGTGAGTAGTCCCTTGTACTCATCTGCACCAGTTTATCTCTTTTTCTATTCTCCCTTCTTCTTCCCTGCTGTACTCTTCCTGTGCCGCTCCTTGTACTATTTCCCTTTCTCCTTCTGTGCTACTCTTGTACTTCCTCCTTCCCTCTCTTGGGAGTTCAGTGTCTTCTCTCACGGGTATCCTGGGAGCGTCCTGTAGAAAATATAAGGAACGTACATCCGGTTCTTCCTACACTCATCTCGTAATCTACTACTCTCTCACGGACCTCTCATCAGCCAAATGGCGAACACGTGACCAGGCCTTCCTCACACACTGATGTCTACTCATTCCATACACGCCTTGCTCTCCTTACAATAATATTACGTAACGAAGTTTCATAACACATTCGCACACGATCTAAATGTTATATTCCGACACAGCAATCTACCGTTGTTACATTAATCATTCACATTCCTTGTGTCCGACGAATAATAAAATGATACGTAGAAATATGTAAATGCAGATGCATACAAATCCACTCTACTTCACATAATTATTAGTCAATGTCAAGTTTGCTAAGCCCCAGCTTTAAAGTCATGTATAATTACCGCGGTCATGTGTTTGATGTCCAAACATTGCCGCGGGCTAGTATTAATCTCTTACGCAAGGTTGCATGACCAGCCGGGGAGCGGAATCTTGCATCGGCAACAGGCGATAGATTGCAGCACTCCACACCTATGTGTTACTGCTTAGGTCAGGATCAAAGGGAAGCCCACGGGGGAGCGAGGCGTGTTCTCATCCGTCCCCAGAGAGCGAGAGGGACATTGTCCGCTAAGTTTGATTGGATCGGTTCACAGCAACATCCATTCTGAATTGAGATAGAGAGTGTGATTACAATTTAGATCCGAATTATAACTTTCAGAACTATAAGAAAAATTTAGTAGTCGCCTGGGAAGAATTTTAAGTAAATAGGGTTACTCCGAGAGAGCCACTCGTAATTTGGCGGTAAAACGTAGAAGCAGATTCTAAAGAAAGACAAAGTTTCGAAAAGGTTAGTAAGTTATTTGCTCGATTTTTGCAAAATATTACGGCATCATAATTGCAGTTATTTGAAGTATGTATACTTAATTACTGTGATCGTTTAGAATGTAGAATTACCTTTGTAGTATTTCATTTACATGCGTATTTGAGAAATGGGCTTGAGAATGACGTTGAGAATTATGTAGATTGTTAGCTTGTGGTCAGAATTAACTTTGTAATTCGCTATTAGGTTACTTCGTCGTAAACCAGTACATTAATTAATGCGTTGTGTTAGAATTTATGCATGCTTGAATTTTGAGTTTGGAAAATGGTTGAAGTATGTAAGATTAGTTGCTATAGAAGTATGCATATATCAGAGCATGGATATTTGAATATTTGTGTACTTTGTACGAGTGTAAGGTAAAGAAATGCATCTGATTATTGTGATATTGTTGAGTATAACGGGATTAGGAATATGTACTGATATGACGGAATTTATTGATGTATGTATAAGAAGTAAGTGATACCCTGCTGTATTAATGCGTGACCGAAGAAATTTAATAGGAGTTATCTGATGATAGGCTATGTGTGGCTAAGGAAAAATATTGTACCGTCCTTGTGTTTTCACAGGAAGCTTTTTAGGGGACAGAACTTCCGGTTCAATTGAGTCCCGAGTCTCCAAGAGGTGGAGACGGAAGCGAGACTAGTCGACAGAAGTCTAGTCGGTGGATAGAAGGTGGAGGAGGAGGAAAAGGAGTCTGGAGGAGAAAGTGGAGGAGGAGGAAATTGAGTATAGAGAAGTCGAGGAGGAGGAGAAGGGATCTGGAGAAAGTAGGGGAGGAAGAGGAGAAGGAATTGGGAGAAATAGGATAGAAGAATACACTGATGAGTAGAATACAAGCACAGGTGGAAATCAATCTCACACTGCTAATCAAGTGATGTAATAGGCTTATTAAAGGGTCGAGCGGAAGGAGTAAAATTGGGAATTTGAAGCATTTGATTATTGAATTGTTATTAATTTGTTATTCATTGAATTTCAACCTTTTTATATATTTAGTCATTTAACCGTTGACATTGCTGACTGGGGGCTCAGAGCTTAACATCTATCTTTCACTACTCTAACTTCCAACCACACTCGAGCCTGGGTGGGACTTCTACAATAGTTTAATTATAATATTGGGAGCACCACACCACCATAACAATCAATCTCTTCACAGGCAACATACTGAAAAATGCAAATATACATGTCAATTAAATTTTCTAATAGATTCAACTATATACTATGATGTAATATTCTCTAATAATTCTACGGTATATTATGCTCCATGTCCTAATAAAACAGCAAAGCGTAATAATACACAATCTATTACATTTCTATCGACACAAATCAACACAAATATTCTTCTGAGATATTTCCTACCTAAAGAAGCTTTCTATTCTTTCCAAGTCCAATTCCTCTTCCCTTTCTTACGAGTTTTTTTTACGAGTCTCTCGCTCGGAGTGGTCAATTCCCCAAAAATTTGTTTTGATACTTCTTTGTATCTTCCGTTCTTCCCAAACGTCAGGAAATCACTGATTAATTTTACACAGGTATGGCTAGATATTGAATTGTCAGATATATATATATATATATATATATATATATATATATATATATATATATATATATATATATATATATATATATATATATAT
>JAECUM010012932.1:0-19966 GCA_016617855.1 Megalonaias nervosa
CTAACCATTGAAACTATACCACCTATTTCCTGGTTCGACACTTAGAAAGTTATTTTTATTGGCACCCTATAGTCATTATTGTGCTGAGGTGTTGAAGAACATAGATACATACATACATACACACATACATACATACATACATACATACATACATACATACATTGATGCATGCATGCATGCATACATTCTTACGTGCGTGCGTACGTACGTACGTACACTCATACATACACTCATACATACTTATATACATACATACCTCCGACTTCCGGGAACAGTTTCCATCAGGTACCTTTAAAATTGGAGTGTGAAAGAAAGATGCTATCACGAATGGAAAGACAAGAGAAGTGACAAAAATAATTTTTATAACAATAAGGAGAAATTCTTTCTTATTTGGAGATTTTAAAAAGGCCTCCATTATTTAAGACAATATTGCTTCTTTTGATCTATTTTAAACCATAGTTTTGTTTTAAATAAATTTGAAGAAAAAAACCACAAGAAAAAGAATAAACCAAAAAACATGCTTAAGAATTACGCATAGTTAGTATTACTGTTATACAACTTAATTAAAAAGGTCACTTACACAAAACCTTGCCAATGTTCTGAGTGCCACATATGACAGTGCGTTTAAAATAAACTTTCCACATTTCCGGAAACTGTACAGACAAACACGACGCATTTCAGTGTCAGAGCTGGGCTTGGGCAGGAGAATGTGACAAGAACCCAACGTGGATGGTACCAAATTGCCCAAGATCTTGTGGAAAATGTTCTTTATCCGGTAGGAATATACTAGAATGCACAACCGGGCTTGACGCCATTGGGCTGGTACTATAATGTTACATTTCGATTAGTTCTGACTTAGCAACCCACCCTCCTGGTTTTGATTTTCCAGTTAAACTAATATACTTATAATTTCAAAAAGCCGGAACATTTGACCTGTCACTCGAAGCCCCTTTGGAACAATCCTTTATTCGTCCATTACTGATTAGACTGAAACTTTCTTCGCTTAAGATCTGTTTAAAAGTCATTGCATATACGAATACATGCAGGAGAATTATTCACATGCTGTCGAGTGTGCAAATATTACCTGACCATTGAAGTTTTTCGTCCTCAGCTACTTCTTCCACGTTGATGTTATGATAGAAAAGGTGTTCCTAATAGATTGCAAAGACTTTGAAGTTACACTGTAGTGAAGCATCTCATGTGCCTCGTAGCTTTTGTTTATAACTGTCAGTCGCTAAAATCAATACAATAAAACCACGTGTCTTAAGAGAAAATACATGTGCTAAATTGTATAATGTGTTGTAACAGAAATGTCTACATACGAATAGAATAGTATCAATTTACCTACAGCAGCAGTAGAGCTGAACAGACCACTTGGCTGAAACCTTATTTATAAAAAATAAAGGTTCCTACAGAGGCTGAAAAAAAAGGTCAATAACATAAACCGAACCTCCTAACTTTTATTATTACCATATAGTTTGAAAAACGGATAATAAATCGTTTGGGTTAGCTCATTTCCGTTACTTTTTGTTGACGTATTTTTTTTTTCAGATTTTTATGCGATTCGTTTACTTGCGGGTTACTCAATTTTTGTCGTTCAGCTCTACTGCTGCTGTAATTTTATCCAAAAAATTATATCAAGTCCGTTACGATATCTTGACCTAGGATCATGTAAATTTATCGTTACAAAACCAAATGGAGCAGCTTGTGCTTTTGAAAAGAAATTTTTAAATTTGTTCATGTCCATGTCCCCAGAACACCAAGTATAATAAATATTTTGCAGCGTATGATTATCAACTCCGTTGAACACAACTAAAATGTTACAGTTATCCCTGATCACTTTTGGAATTTGTGTATAACGCTGTGTAACATAAATCACGTCTGTGTTTTTATGTCTACCTTGTGAAAATATTCTAGCTGGATTTGATTGTTTGTCCAGCATAACATCATCATACACTACTAAATTATTAATGAATACATCCAGATCATCTACGGATGGCGCTTCATCAATATCAGTAATAAAGTCTATGACATTGTCTTCATGTAACGATTTTGCGTTTTCATTGAAATCTTTAAGTACTTCGTAACATCGCTGATCATCTACAGATGGCGCTACTAAATATAATTTATCCCACTTCAGCCATCGCATTATTAGATTAAGCAGTAATTGCGTCTTCCCACTTCCAGATGGGCCTATTATGATCATTCTGATAGAATTCGGAAGCGCTGGATGGTGTTTTACTGGTTCTTGTTTTCGTGTCGCAGAAAAGTCAATTATATCCATATAATAAATAATATGAGTCTATATTGTGTTCGATGCAGAGCACCTACCGATACTACTGAATTAACGACAATAATAACAAAAAATAAAAGACGTGCACTTACAGGCAAGTGTGTGAAATGTGGCACCAAGAAATATAAGTTTATTCCAACAAAGACAGGTGGTGATATCGCTGCTTCGTTAGGAAAATTACCAGGAACTCCATGGGCTAAATATCCCGGTGAGAAACATTTACCCGGATATAATTATTGTGGTCCTGGAACTCGACTTGATATCAGACTCGATGATCAAGATCAACCAAAACCTGGAGAGTATCCAGTAAATAAGATCGATAAAAAAGTAAGGATTTGCAACACCGACATCTTGCGGATGTGAAATTGATTCACGCGTTAAATTCTATACCTAATAAATCTCTCAGAGAAAAATTAGCTAGTTTTCTAGTAAAAACTGCTATGAAAGGTAAACTGGTGCTAGGGGCTGGCAATTAATTATATAACTATCATAATGGAATCTGCTTATTATTCCCCGAGAGGATTCTGGAGAGGTAAAGCAGCGATTAGTAAACTCGCCGAAGCAGCAAAAGTTTCACGTGATGTCGCTGCATCATGGTTAGCGCGACAGGCAATATGGAAAATCTTCCTAAGTCCACCTAAAAAAATTCATTACGCGCATTTTGATGTTAGTGTCCCTAATGAAGTTCATCAAGCAGATATTTTGTTTTTACCACACGATACTATTAAAACACGTGGACGAAAATCACGCACGTACAAATACGCGTTAACTGTCGTTGACATTGCGAGTAGATATAAAGCAGCGGAGCCATTATCAACAAAGACAACATCTGAAGTTGCATCTGCGTTTGAGCGCATTTATGAACGTGGTGGTCTACGATGGCCACGGTTATTACAAGTTGATCCCGGTAAAGAATTTCTTGGAGTAGTATCATCGTTGATGAACAAGCACAACGTTAAAATCAGACGAGGACATACTGAAATTCATCGTGATCAGGCAATTTTTGAACGATTTAATCGAACACTTGCTGAGCGGTTATTTGGATATCAGTATGCAAGGGAAATATCTACTGACCTCAAAGATAGATCTCGTGAATGGGTTGCAAGATTACCGAGTGTGATAGCTGCGTTGAATAATGAAATTACTCGTGCAACTTCCATGAAACCTTCTAATGCGATCAAAAAAAAATATATACCCAATGGCTACGGACGACATGAATCTTTCTCTCAACCAGCATTAGGTAATGTTACAGTTAGATATTTATATGAACCTGGCGAACTTGAAGGTGGTAAAAAAAGAGCAACCGATCCTATCTGGAGCGTGACTACACATAAAATTTCTAGCGTGGTAAGATCCACTGGTAGACCTCCAATATACAGACTAGATTCTACAGCCCCTCAACGTGGATTTGTACGTGAACAATTACAAGTAATTCCTGAGAATACGCAATTACCACCAAGCTCAATTTTGTAACCGTCCAGAGCCTCGACGTCGATTACACTCAAGACAGGTCAGCATCACATTATCACGTGTGTGACCGAGATCACTATTAATTCTGTCTACGGTAAATTGGCTTGGATTATTATTCGAATATTGCCATAACATATTACAGTTGCAACTTGCACAATTATTATTCTGTAGTTGTTTTAGTTTTATAATAAATTCAGTATCAAGATCAAAATCACGTTTATTTTTTTTGTCACACTTTTTATAGCTGACTAATTTTTTATTGATATCGATATTGTTAGCGATTTCTTCAGTTATTACGTAATCTACAATAACTCTACGCAGCTGCGATATTCTCCTGACTCGAGATACGGCGAGATAGACTAAATTCGACCATTCGATCCGATCATCTACAATCCAGATTCTAGTATCAGTTATAGTTAATCCCAGTGACGAGTGAATCGTTATAGCGTATCCTAACGTCCATGGCGATTTATCCATACCCAACGCGTTCTCAACGACATCAACAACAACCAACACGATATCATTCAAGACAAGATTCTGTACCCTCGGTGGAACCAAGGTACCTGGTATTCCAACATCAATATTTTGTTGTCGAGTATCTGCTGGGCGATAACATAATGGTACCGGTAGATCTGAAAATTTTTCTTTATGTAACGTAAATAATTTATCCTGTAGTTCATCACGAACTATCTTTCTATTTGCAACTATTAAATCAGCGGGATTCCATAAAGTCCAAAAATTATTCATAGAAGTTTCTGCAATTACTTTACGCAGAATCTCGCATTGTACTCTGTCTGGCTGAAGTCTGATTAATCTTTTAAACTCTTTTAACGGTTCATCAATAGCTCTATGGTCATCATTTATTTCTTCATAATAATCTACGTTATTCTTCAGCCATTCATGTGGAGACTGTCCAACAAAGGGTGGTGGTTGACCATTATCGCCGCACGTAATCACAGCAGTATTCTTTAGTAACAACCAATCAAGAAATGTTTTTCTAACGAAACCGTGCATACCTCGTCCCAAATGATAATTTTAGGCATATATTTCTCACCCATCCGCGATGGGGTCCATGTATCTCCGCACCATCTAAAGAAACTGTGATATGTACACGATTTTACTCCTCGTTCTTTTATTTCTCTAGCAAGTTTGTGCGTCGGTGTTGAAACAATCATATCTGATGTATTATTTATAAATAAATTAATCGTACGAGTTGTTTTACCTGAACCACCACACCCATTAAGATAAACGGTTTTATGTCTAGATACAGGATCATACACAGATGGTGCAGATGACTTTGATATTTGATTATTATTTATGTAATATGTCTCCGCAATTTCAACATCGGCAGATTCAGAATAACTAAGTATATTTTCTTGTTTTATCCTCCATGTTCCCCATTCACCATTACCGAGTTTTAATAAATCTTTATATTTTTTGTGTACATAAAATGAATCCGTAGCGACTCTGACAGCGTAACGAGGAAATTTATTTATCATCGATAGTAGGTTTATCAAAACGTACGCTAACATCGAAGATCTTAAATGAATAAACTGCGGCGATTTGCCATCAGTATAGCTCACAATGGTACCTAGTTTTGTTCCATCTGATAAATAAGCATTACATCTGTTTATAAACGTATTTTTTTCCGTTGTATCAGCGATTATAAAATCTAGTTCAGCATCGTCGATAATCAATCTTGTACACGTTCGTTTATGATCATGTGATCCTCCTTGAGTAAACTTACCGATTATTTTTCTGCCGAGATCTTTTGTAAGTTTTTCATCGTACTCGTTCCTGCATTTATTTATTTTAATGACATTATCTTCATCAATATCAGGAAATTCTTTCCTGGTATCATCGATATTAAATCTGTCCGGTTTTGGTAACCAAACTTGCTTCTGTGAACTATACGATATAATCGCTTCACTTACTCTCAACGATATTAAAAATTCAGCATCAAGCATATATCGCAATAGTACTATCGGAACCCAACGTCGCTCTGAAAAATGTCTTCCGAACCAAGCATAAGTAATCGCATGGAAATCTTCTCTAAACTCGAATGATTCTACGTGAGCAAATCCTGTTAAGTCAAAATCTGGTAAGGGTCCGTTTATTGCAACCCTGGTCATGTCATGTGTAGGATGTCCGAATCTCTTAAAGTATTTAGAACATACTCCATATCCAAGAAAACTTCCAGGATAACACGCTACCATATCAACCGAGATAACATCATTGTAATCGTATTTGGTGTTCCATAATCCACCATGCGCATATTCTATACAACTTTTCTTGACATCTTCAAGGAATTCCGATCGTGTCGTTTTCCATAAATTTTTCTCCTGAGCGAAATGAGCAGCGACTGACGGAACAGTAAAACATTTATTTAATAATTGTCTAATTTTGACATCATCAGGGGTATATTCACGCCAAAGGCATTGCGCAAGATGTTCCATTTCCTCATGGAGAGATTCTGTACGATAAATATCACCACTGGGTCGTACAAATTGATCATAATGATTATATTCCGAACTCTGAAATAACCAAACAGAAACAGGATCGGTTTTACTAATATTTTTAATAAAATCAAAGATATCACCGTTATAAAATTTAACCGTTCTATCTCGTGGAACTATTGTTACTGCAGCAGTCCATGCGTGCGCGTTATGATCAATAATATCTATCGGAGTTCCATTTTTTATATACTTCGGTTTGTACAAAATCTCTCCTGTCAGCGTTTTCACTGCTATTGGAAATCTTAATTTTTTCTCTAGCTCAGCAACGTCACTGATAGACGCTCCGGTATCTTTAACCGACTCTGCCCAGGTGTTTATTTTTTTACGTCTTAAATCTGTTAAGCCATTACCACGTATCGCGTTTGTAAAATGTTCTGTAACTCGTTCAGCTACACAGTTTATTCTTGACTCTGACAATCTCATAGGTGTTAGATCCCCGACGTCAGGTTTATCATTCAGCGGAAATATTCCATAGACAACCGCAGTTACAGGGTACGATTTCTCATAATACGGTTTATCAATGCCAGTAAGTATTCCGGGTTTTGATATATTACTCAAAAGAACAATATTACCCCCGGACTGCACGCGGACGGGATCACGCTTATCACGAATAATCCAAATATCTTCTTCTGTATTTACAATCAATTTTATTAAAATAAAATATTTTTGATTATCAAGGTGATTAATAATTACTTTTCCTCGTTTGTCATTCATCATATTAGTAACGTTTCCAACTCTGAATGTTGACCATACATGAGCAGCGCCATCGTCACGAAATTCCCTTTTTGCTTCACGAATACGTTCGGTTACATCCTTTTCCGTTAATGCCAGATCCTGCATCGAAGTACTAAATTTATATTCTGATAGTCTGTCAAGATCGACTCTGGTTGCATAGGGTTCAATCGCGGATAATTCCTCCATATAATTAAAACAAATATTTAAATTAAAGTTTTAGTATATATATAATGCTTGAAACACAAAACAAATGTGCTTGGCTCAAAATTGGATATACGTCTACTTGTAATAAATCGTGTGTGAACAAATACTGCGGAAATCATGCACAAAGTATCAAAAATGGAAGTACAGGACCAATACCGTGTGAAATGCGGTGTTGGAGTCAGAGGAAAAACTCAATTGTGTCTAAAATGTGGCGGAAAAAATACAGAGAACTAAAACGATATTATGACAAAAAAAAAACACTGACTCTCCTATAAAGACCGAAGAAGATTATCTGGTTAGATTTCAAAACAATGATTTAGACAAATAATATTATATATATATATATAATGGAGCAAAACGAATTTGTGAAACATCCAATCCTTACCAATTATGAAGCATCGCGAGAAGGTGTGATTAGAAATTGTCGATTAAAGAAACCAGTCGGTAGTCTTAATAATATTGGTTATTTTAAATTCAATACTAATGGAAATAAAAATTATTTATCACATAAATTCGTATTTGAATGTCATTTTGGATTGATCAAGGATGGACTTGTAGTTGATCATATTGATGGAAATCCCCATAATAATCGGTTATCTAACTTACAGGCGATTACACAAAGTCAGAATACTGCACGGGGAAATACTGGAAAATGTAAAAAGTTTGCAAGAAGATCTATTAAATCCATAAATATAGAAACAGACCAAGAAATGACTTTCCCATCAATTATTGCAGCTGCCAGATATTTTGGTATTTGCATGCCTTCAGTACAACGTGTCGCAAATAAAATATACAAATCTGCCCTTTCGAAAACATATGATCAGTGGATAGTATTTGAATATGTCTAACTCTCTATTCCTAACAAAAAACAGATAGTTCGACTCTGTCAATTTTCCCAAGGATTTTGTTTAGTCATAATTACAGTCAAGGGTCCACCTTCATCGTCGCTGCTCTCAGCGTCATTATCATTTTTTACAGAATCAGATAGCATAATCTTTCTTAATTGCATTACACGATTATCCACAATCTTTTTTCTTTCGTACTCGTGAGACAGTTCGGATTTAACCTTTTCGATTGACTGTGCAAGAGGTGCCAATATTTTTTCCTGATTGTCGTTTACTATAGCTAGTGATTCAAGCATGGATTGATAAATTAATTTTATAAATCTGTAGTTTGAAGATAGTGTATATTTATTATCAAATTTTCTTTGTTGCAGTAATTCAAAATCGCACATAATTTTCTGAGGGTCGAGATTATCAGATATTTTTATTCCGTTATGTTTTAGTGTTTTAATCGCAGAAATAATATGATTAATGTTTTCTTGGTTCATTATATATATTTATTTTTTATTTAATATAAAAATAAATATTAGCTCCCATGACTTTTTTTTTGTCAGGGAGCTGTTTTTGTATGGTTATGAAATATATACAAATGGTTTATGATTTTGGACGACACAAACATAAACTTATCCGAATGATTATATGGTTATGAAATATATACAGATGGTTTATGATTTTGGACGGCACAAACATAAACTTATCCTAATGATTATATGGTTATGAAATATATACAAATGATGATGACGAGGGAATCTTGTCTACGTCCAACAGATTTTGTACACTCTCCCCCCATACAAAACCCTGGGAGTGTAAAAGGTACACCCCTCAAGGGTGTATGATAGGAGAGTGTATTTTGTCTGTTGTGGATATCGAGGAAATACTCCGGGTTCCCCCAATTAAATAGCATCAGTCGCCAAATGCAAGATAATATCTTTAGCATTTTTTGGAGACTCGAACACGCGAGAGTCTGTAGAGCTTCGATCTACGTCCAACCGTCTTACCATTTCGGCCATCGTTCTCTTATCAATAATACAGTTAAATTTAAGTAATATATTTGCTGCTTCACTAACAGCGGCTTACAGATAGATCACTAAATAATTAACGAAAACGATTGTCGTAGGGACTGAAACATCATTTCTGTCTAAAATGAGATTTTATAGTTTCCAAAAAATATATATTATAACACTGAGTCTATAGCCGTAACAGCGGATATTGATTTAGTTATATAGCGGTTCTTAAAATAACTTTACGCACAGCTGTTATGGAAAAATCAATATGCAGCCAAAGTCTTCTAGTGCACGGATTTTATGTAAACAAAAAGAATATAATATTATAGACATTGTTATAATAAAAACGCTCTATGAGCGTACATACAGGTTTATATTTAGTTCTTCGTTCCTCGTGTCCAGAATTCTATTATTTTGGTCTGTAAGTTTAAAGTGTATTCTTGATAATAACGGATTATGAACTCGCAGATACACGGGGTTAATTGGCTCTGATACAATTAACGAACCGGGAGGGACCAACGGACTAAAACTGAATAATATGTACCCTTGCTCCGCAGTGCCACTGCGGTGGTTAGATTTAGAAAGATCTACCTGATAGCTACCTTCAATAACATCACATACTAGATTGATTGCAATTGTTGTTGTTATATTTACAATACCTGGCGATATATGACGTCCGGCACCAAAGGGATTGTTATTGTGTTTTAGTATAACCGGTGGTGGGGCTATTTTTTCCACGATTCAATTACTCCCGGATAATATTCTTCAATAAGATCATTTAATGATTTCTTCATCTCAGCGTTATTTAAATCTGGTATAACAAATGTTCGTAAATTTTTTTCTGTTATTTTATAATGATTAAGAAATACTTGTTTAGATTCTGGATTTGTGTAAGGATTTCCATCGAATTTAGTCGCAGTGTTTATAATACTTCGATTGGCGATGTATAAATCGAATAAGATTCCATTTAAATGTTTTATTGACTCGATTATTTGCTGCTTTACACTTTCATGATAATGTTGTGATAATGAAATAAGTAAATTTCTTAAATCATTAAACGTTTTATCGTATTCTGGTTTAAGAGTATCTAAAAAATGTTTAATAAATCCTACATCAACAGTATATAAACTAATCTTCGTCCTGGTGTCTGTGTTAATAATAAATAATGCTTTATTCAACTTGGGGATCCTTTTACCGTCAAAATCGGTAAAGTAATATCTATCGTCGTTTGGAAATCCAAATCTTGTATTACTCCATGGTTGTTTTCCTCGATATTCTGGATTTTTAATGAATTTTTCTTCACTCGTTTTAAATTCATTTTTAGTTGGTTCTGAAACTCCATTATAAACAGGTGCAACTTCAGGCCATCCTAACACTGATCTAATCGAACTTTGATAAATATCTACGAGGTAATCAGGAGAATTTATTTCAATCACCGCTGATAGTGTTGGTTCGTAAACAGTGATCGCTATTTTAGATTCTGTTCCTGTGATAGATTTAATTCTGCGTTGGAACTCATCATTAATCTGTTCTATTTGATAACTGCCCGTTGAAATTCCAACAACTTGCCAATCAGGTTTTCCATCCGGTTTATTTTTATTCGCAAATACCAGTGAATTATTTGGTTGTTGTCCACCAAACGGTTTTGATCTAATATTAGGCCAACTATAATAAACTCGTAATTGCGCTAATGCTATTTCCTTTGTTGGAATTGCAGTCGGAAAATTAACGCTAAATTCAGGATTGGTTGAACTTAATGATATCATAGTAGTTTTTGACGGCGTTGTATTAGCCACGATCTGCTGAAGTAATTCTAACGATGACATTATTATTATCGTTATTATTTAATTCTCCATCATTCCGTTATTATCACTAGCGATTATGAACGCTTCATCGTAGGTTTTCATTATCGTTACGAACTCCTCATCGGATATTTTACCATCACTGAGATACGCTGAAATATACGAGCATAATTTAGTGTATGCGGTTGTTGCTGTGTGCAATTTCATTATATACTAGTTTAGTTTATCATTCGTACACGTAGATATTTTTTTAGAGATAATACTGAAAATACCTGCGCATGTTGTTGCCGTTGAAACTATAATTGTTACAACTGCAGGCGCTGTCATCGTTATTGTTGATAATAATAATCCAGTTCCAGCAATAACAGCAGAAACCGAATATACCATTATATCAATAACGACCATACGACGCCGATATTTTTTTATCTTTATCGTGTAATCGTCGATGATATTTTTTAGTTTAGTTTGACACTCACATACTTGAGCGTATCTGTGACGTTGAACGTCGATAAATGACTCTTGATTCATTATACTTATTTAAGTAACTAATTGAGGAGTTTCAGCTACAAACTCAATACACCACCAATAATCTGCTGCGGTTAACTTTTTATCATCCGCTATCAGCATAAACGTTTCTTCAACATCTTTGTTTAACACTATAGACACAGTTCCAGAAAAACTATCGGTTGAATGACGCCATGTAAATGTGGTAAATATAGTAAATTTTTCAGCACAAAATATAGATAATCTATATACACCAGTGACCTCTGCGGTATGTTTAAGGGTGTTATTTTCCGGTGTCCATGTTGCTTTTCCTGATGCGACTGTGTACACGATATTGTTAGCTCGTCCGTGAGGAATTTTAACGAGATTAGTTTTTGAATAATATTAGGAATGCCACTAATGATATCGTTGAGTCTTGCGTTAATGTCAGCGAGATTAATAATAACATTTGGTGGAGTTCCAAAAAATTCGTTAATATTTCTGTTTACATTTCTACGAAAATTTAGAAATGTTTGTACGTGATTAAAATATTCGGTTCTAAATGCAGCAATTCCATCATTGATTGTCGTTAACGAAGTCGTTATTGGAATTTCCCTATCGTCGACGTATTTCTTCGTTGCAGCGTCGAAATCTGTTTCTGGTGTTCTGAGATTATTAATACCATTATTATTCATGTCGAGAAATGCACGCATTATACCACCGCGCACTGACACGTATTTGGATTCTTGATCATCGACGTATTTTTTGTTGCTGCGTCTGTATCTGCGATTGGATCTCCAAGATGCGTAATTTTTCTTCTTGACATAATAATGTCACCGGTAAATACATCACCAGTTTTCTTAACATAATCGTTAACCGACTTACCGGAATCCTGTATTTTACCATGATCAGTGAAAGTAACGACATTATTAACAACCGCATTTGGAATTCGTACAAGAACATCTGGTAGTTGTATGTTACTCGTTTTTAATCGTCCTTGTTTGTCTTGAAAAACGACGACTTCATTTTGATCCACACTTGTGATATTTAATAAATCATCGATTTCATTTCTGAGCTGATCAAGAGTTGCATATTTAGATAAATCGATCTTCTGAGTTTTACCTAAGGATCTTCCATAAATATCTACCATTATATTTACTGATATCAGTTTAAGTATTATGACGTAGTGTAGTGAACGCGTGTACGACTTTATGAGACGGTGCTGTTGATTTTGATACATCATCAAGCATAGCGAGGGTTTCACGGCCGCATATTGGAGGATCAGTTATTTTTTTGTGTCGGTAGCGTTGAATACCAGATTGGAATATCGCCGGTGACGTACATTAAAAATTCTTTTGGTGGTGCTAATCCATACGAGTCGAAATAAATAATTCCACGTGGATCAATTGCATATCCTACCCAGTGCGTGCCTGGGCCAGAATTTTTATCGAGATTAATAATACCGGTTTCAAGATTGTTTGGTTGTTTCGGTAATTGATCACGCATAAAAACACCTCTGAAATCTTTTATTTTTAATTTTTTAGCAGCATCGAGTAAATCAAAATTGGACATAGGTGATATTAGTAAACTGTCCCTGGTAATCTTAGGCCTTTTCCGTACCACGAATGTGGAGTCCCTGGCAATCTTAGACCCCGACCGTATGCTGGGCCTGATAATCTTAGACGGCCCGGCTGTGGTACGTTTGGTGCTCTTAGACGTCTTCCGTGTTGTTTTACCCGTGATCTTTTTTTTGAACTTTCTGCGTGTATAATTCCTTGACCCGTTGCTTTCTTTAACGCCATTCCAGCAGCAGTTCCAACAGCACCTAGCGCAGCTGCCTTTGCAACAGCTGGGGCTGCAGTTGCTATTAATGCTGGTATTGCTGCAAGAAGCGGAAATATACCACCCGTTTTAGCAATATCTTTGATAGCGCCCGCAGAAAGATTAAATTTAACGCCTTTATTTGATTTTTTAGCGTCGTTGAAGTTTTTAAACTGACGCTCGGTCAACGATAGTTTATTTGCACCGGTCATCTGTTCTCGCTTTAGCGATATTTTTATTCCACAGTTATTTTTTGATGCTGATTGCAACCTTTTAATCTGACCAGGAGTCAGGCTCACACTAACGTGATGATATGACATTATTAATATTATGAACGATCTAATTACGTGTTTATTTACATATTTTCTACTGGAGCATCAATAACTCTCATTCGTCCACCAACACCTTCGAGTAACATAGATTTATCGCTGAGTATAACAGCAATTGCTCTGTAATTTGCAATAGCTCCTATTGTTACACGAGCTCGAAGATGAATATCTACAACAGATTGTCTGGTTAAATCTAAATGTTCTAGTGAAAAGTAATAAATCGGATACAGCGATGTAAAATCTAGCTGCGATATTTGTAAACCAGTATCAATGTTTTGATCACGTCCCATGAATGTCATTAATCGATGATATGCTCGTGCTACATGATTTCGATCGAAATTTAACAAAATATCCTCGGATGGTTCTTGATGTCCATTTATCCTTAATGAAATCTCAGAAACACCGAGTTGGTCAAATATCATGTGACTACGTGTTTGATCGTTTACTCGTACAGCATTTTGAAACGCAATAAATACATGTCGCGGTGCAGAAACACCTTGCTGTGATGCTATCTGCCATGTAAATAAACCATCAATTGCACTCTGAACAGCATCTGTGGTCATAGTCAACCATGACAAAGTTGATTTACCGCCTTGACTCATAAAAGATAGCAACCGGTCTTCTTCAGATATTGTTGGAGTCATCACTGGCATCCACAGCGAAAGTTTGGTCAGTACTACTATACCAGCATCACCAATAGGTCTCCATAATGCATCATTATCATCGCCTTTTCGTACAAGTACAACCGTATGTTTGGCTCCGAAAATGACTTTTCTGACATTTCTACAAAATCCAAAAATATGTGACAGTGGAATTGCACATGAAAATGCTCTTCTTCCACCACGCAACATTGCTTGACGTGCTGCAAATTCTAAGTTGAAATTTGGATTAGAACCATGAACCACCGGCCATACATCAGCGTCAGCGTTATTGGCGAAGTTTCTTGGTCGTCTAATATTGTATTGAATGTTATCAGAGTGATCAGAAGTATCTTTTGAGAACATCATTGATAGACCAGCTGATCTTGAATAATCGTCGCTGTATCTCGCAAGACCAAGTATTGTCGTTGCAACGTCGACGTCTTTCTGGATTGATTCAATATTTTTTCCGTCAATCATGTACGTAGCGCTATCAAATAACGCCATAATACCATTATTAACGAAACCAACCCTAACATCAGCGGCGTATGCTACTGGTGCTGCAGGAACAGCGTTATTTAAAATTTCACCTTCTACTTCAATAAATGCCTCAGCGGGTAGGAAATATCTACTTGTATCCTGAACCTGTAGTTCAATTCGTCCACGCTGATCTGTAATTCGTGTGTCGTAAGAATAATACTGATAATCGCGCACAGACTCATCTTTGAGTACTGGTGCGTCCATGTCAAACGAGGGGTCAGATATGCGCTTAAACATCTTTATTATTATCGTCTTCGTCTAACTCGAAGACCACTTCCTGCTATCAGACTAGCGGTTATATTTTTTTCCTTTTCCGACATCGGGATATCAGCTAACTCCGCTAGTTTTTGATTAGCTGCTTGATTTATTATTTTACTTACATTTGCGGGCATCACTTCAGTGCTAGGTAATTTCACAGGTTGAAGTCGGGTCGCTTGTGGTCTGCGTATTAATCGTGATAGTCTATCTTTAATTGCTGAGAATGCCTTGCTAGCAAGATTACCAACAGCGCCTATACCCTTTTCACGAACAACATCAATAGCTTTCATTCCTAGTTGCTTTGCAATCGGTATTGCTTTTGGGGCTATTCTTCTAAACAGACCCTGAACAACATCACCTAGTCCATCTCCGTAGGTCGCTTTGTACACCGGTAATCTCGAGTTTATTACCCTGACCATGGTAGGTCCACGAGTATTGTGTATGATCATTTTATTATTAAGTGACTTTATCACTAATTACATACTTAATCACTATGATACTCATCGGCGATTTCATTAATGAGAGACCGATATACATTAATATCCATAACACCGCCTGTAAATAATCGTTTACAAATATCAGCTGCTTCATTAATGATTTCTGGAGAATTATTACCAGCTCGTTTTCCTCCAATGAGGATTTCTAGTCGATCAACATCAGCAAGAACGTTATTGGGACACGTAATAAAACCACTTCCTAGACCACTTCCAATTGAGCCAGGAGAGGTGTCTGACGGAATATATTCTTCTTCTTCCTCAATTTTTGTTTGGATTGGTTGTTGCCGTGTTTGTGATTTTGGAGATAAAATTGGTATTCGTGATTTTGGTGATGCTTGTAATTGTTTCGTTTTTTCTTGTCGTTCTTGTTCTTGTTGTTCTTCTTTCTTTTTTTGTCGTTCTTGTTGTTTTTGTTGTTCTTGTTGTTGTTGATATTGTTGTTGTTGATATTGTTGTTCTGGCGGTAATTGCATGAAGGTAATATAATTATCTATTGCATGAATATACTCAATATGTCTTGGATCACTATTTCTAGCCTGATCAACGTCATAGTGTATACGAAATATCCATTTATACCAATTATCACGACTTGTAGGTTTATCAGCATATTCAGATTTTAAATAATGTTTTCGATCATTGAAACTTTTCACAGCAATCACAGCTAAATCTGGATTTTTAATATTTTTAATATAATCAATAGCACCTTCGATAAATTTGTCATTTATATTAATTCTTTCTTCTTGTTTTGGTAGACGTTCCTTTATATCACCTATTTCAGCACCTTCAGGTTGATCTTCATCCTCAGGTATTTCCGGGACTGGCATCGCAGCAGCTATTTCGGCTGGAAGTTCACGTAAAATTTCTTTTGTCTTTTTTGTTCTTCTTGCTATTTTTCCAGTTGCTTCAGCAGTTTTCTCTAACACAGGTAGAATACCTTTAGTGGTCTCAGTGATAGGTTTAAATAATTTTTTTGTATCCTCTTCAAATTCAACTTGAGATTCCTGACGCGATTATAGTTGTTGCTTAACAGAATCACGAACAGGTAGATATTTTTTAATTGCCTCTAGTCGCTCTCGAGCTAATTTAGCTGAGTGTGGTTCTTCAATACTCATTATTGATAATATCTATAATGGCTGTTTAATTTATTTATACTTGGTGTTCTGGGGACATGGACATGAACAAATTTAAAAATTTCTTCTCAAAAGCACAAGCTGCTCCCTTTGGTTTTGTAACGATAAATTTACACGATCCGAGGTCAAGATATCGCAACGGACTTGATACAATTTTTGGATAAAAAGCATAGCAGCAGGCAGGGTGGACGACAAAAAATTAAGTGACCAGTACGTGAAAAAATCTGGTCAATTAGAGAAGTTTTCATTATTAAGACAAAAACTTTTGTTTTACAGCCTTTCGTAGGAACCATTAATTTCAAAAATAAGGTCTATATAGTTAAGCCAAAAAGTTGTAGGGTTCACCTTCTCTCTCTCTCTCTCTCTCTCTCTCTCTCTCTCTCTCTCTCTCTCTCTCTCTCTCTCTCTCTCTCTCTCTCTCTCTCTGTTATTTGATAGTATAGGTAGGGCTAACTCTTGTAAATTCTGTTTTCAGCGTGCCATTCAATTCTCAGATGGAAAAGACTTAATCAAGAAATGTATTATTCTCGCGTGCCGCTTATCTCAATGGGAAATCGGTGGTTTCACCAACATATTGAATGGCACTGATCTTGGATGTCAGAAGACAGATTGTATTATCGGCTGCAGATCCTTACTTCTCAGATCCTTACGATCAACGTGTAGCTAACTCCTGTTGTCGAACTTGTGAAAGATTTGGTCTCGGGTAAATAGGCAACGCTTGTCTTTGTGCCTGAATCTCAGCTTGTTTGAATTTACCCTGGTACGTACGAGATGATCCTTAGGATGTTTAGGTCTAAGGTACGCATCGATAGGAACTTCTTGAAATATACCCTTGGACTTTCGGACGATTCAGTATAGTGCCAATGCTTGCGTGTGATCTGTTGAAGGTATGTGGCATTGGGGAGAAAGCTAGCAATAAGGGACAGACTTGTCGGTTTTCTTACTTTTTTATATTAGTTTCTCTGCAGTATCGGATTAAACCCTGTGGAGGCCCATAAGCAGTCGAAATCTCGGGGGCCCCTTTCGCAAATTATCTCCTAATACGTCAAGATCAAATCAATTCAATATTATTTTGATCCGTTGTCGCGGGGCCCCTAAAAGGCGTGGGGCCCTTAGGCCGGTGCCTACTCTGCCTAATTTTGGTAATCCGGCACTGTTTCTCTGTCGAGGAGTCTAGTTTTGTTAATAGCCTCCTCAATTTTCTTCTGAATCCTCCTCTTCTTTGGTGCACCTTGAGCTCTCCGAGTCTTTGTTTAAAGATGGCAGGATTAGAGCATATACGTTTGGTTCGAACGCAAATACCATAAGGGAGATTTTTTTTAATTATATGCTGGTGGTAGCAGCTGGTCGTCAGTAGGTGTTGGTGAGAGTCAGCAGGTTTAAAGTATCGGTCAGTTTCTATGTTCCCCTCCAGAATGGTATATTGAGTATCTGAAAAGATGCTGGACCTGTTCGATGACTCCGACGTAAATTTAATCCTAGGGTGAAAGTAGTAGTAAAGGAAAACAAGGTTTTGAGATTTGAACGACCTTTGACCTCCACCCCCATCAAAACATATTTGTAACAAACCTACAGCCTCTATCAAAACATATTTGTAACAAACCTGCAGCTTCACTCAAAACATATTTGTAACGAACCTGCAGCTTGACTCAAAACAGGTTTGTCAGGAGAAGGCCCTCTTTCCCCAGTAAAAGGGAAACGTCCTTCCACCAACCCCCTCTATCTTAACTTGAAACAGGTTAGAAAATATACTTGTCAGGAGAAGACCCTCTCTCCCACTAAAGGGGTTTTCTAGATTTTAGACCCCTTCCCCTCTAAAACACCCTCCCCCATTCCTATAACAGACTATCTTTTGAACTATATACACGTTCTCTTCCTGTAGTCTAAACAGAGACTGCAGTGTTGCGATCGATAAATATCTAAAAATAGACTGCGGTGTTTAGGAATGACTGGAAGGAGGATGCAATGTGGTGCAATTTTCCGGAAGGATGATGCAATGTTGTGCAATAAGAATGACTGGAAGGATGATGGAATGTTGTGCAATTTCCGGAAGTATGATGCAATGTTGTGCAATAAGAACCTTCTGGAGAATATCAGCCAAGGCTATATAAGTCCGTCCAAATGTTCAGTCTGCAGAGATGCGCCTCGCTGGAAGGATCAAAGGTAAGTGATATTTTTCTTGAAAATTGAGGTTCTTTGTTTATAGAACTTCTTCGCCAATAATTAATATTTCTACAGTAGCTACCAGAAATAATTTGTCATCATGTTTATACAAATGAAATTTAACTTTCACACTTACTTTTCGATGACATTCAAATAACTCTCTCATTGTTACCCTGTTGACATAATACTTATAACCTTTTGCAAAAACCCTCGAGCGGTTTAGGTCAATATTTATTTTGGTATATTTTTCCTGGCTGATTGGATTATGAAGATTACTATATTTTTGTCCGAGATTGTCTCTCAACTTCTCAAGATAATGAAAATATTTGCTCTCATCTGATTTAATCAGCGAGAGTTTGATTCTGTCAAATTTACTAAAACAAATACCTGAAATTTCATCATTAAATTCAAACTGTAGTGGTTGGCCGTTAATCAGCAACACCTTAACCTTACTCTTCACTCCATCGGCTAACGTTAAATTTTCAAACATTATTTCTAAAGTTTAGACAAAATTACAAGCATAATGTCCAATAGCTAGTGTGTTTATCCCGTCCTCGCAATAGCGTTTGTCATCAAAATTACTTAGTCCACGTTTAATAATTGTATCTGTTTCAAGTTTGTGATGATTGGATCTAATAACATTTGTTTTAATAAAGCTGATATTATTGCTTAGTGCTGCTTTAAAATCATCAAATTTCATACATTTTTTCACATATCCACGAGGAATACCTTTTGCCTTTTTTGTCAGTTTATCATCATCTAAAATTACTGCATACATTTTACTTCTTAGTCCAACAAATTCCTTCACTGGCACAAACATAAATTCGTCCTTAAATTTGCCAATCACTTTCTTGTTAGCTGGATCATGAAATCCACTACTCTCCGGACAGTCTGATAAATCAAATAGATCGCGGTGGTCATAAATATCCTGATAGACATCCTCACTTTTTATATCATAAACTAGCGAATCTGTATCGGTAAACAATAAGTTTGAATCTGGCCAGGCTCTCTTCACAAATCCGTAGTGAAAATCGTACATCAACCACTTTGATATGTCCAATACCGACGCACCAACATAAATTGGTTTATTTATCTTTAAATTTGTCCTTCGTCGCTGTATTGCAACAAGACTGTCGTTAAATATTTTCATACTGACAAAACCGTCATCGTTAACTAATTTATTCCTGCGATTTGTGCCGTTTACAATCTCAATATTGACGCGTTTTCGAATATTCTCCATC
>JAECUM010012933.1:0-27242 GCA_016617855.1 Megalonaias nervosa
AAAAAGGCATATGGCAGACTTTACAAGCCAGTCTTAAGAAATTATTGCATTTCGCTTCGACAACATGTTCAAGCAATTGTTTTTAATGGTCGAGGTCATTTGACGAGCAAAGGATCTCAGAAAGCAAGAACAACGACTGTTATAACAACACGTGTCACACTCAAACGTAATGTTAAAAACAGGAATAGCTGGTTAAAATAGCATCAACCATTTTCTTTTAAATTAAAAAAAAAAAATAATCATATCGAGCTGATTAGATAAATGACATGACTCGCTCTGACACTCTACCCAATATCACAACATAAAAATTATCTACTTTTGGCTAACGAAGACGGGGCTATGTATTCTATCGCAGTGAAGAGACTAATGAAAGAAATCTTCGAGCTACCTAAAAGTGAACGCCTTGTTCATAAAATCTACTGATATGATAACAGAAAGAAAGTAAATTGGAATTATAAGGATTAAATGATCAATGTTGGGTATTTATCGATGCGCAAATTGTTACCTAGTCACTCACAAAGTTAACATTAAGTCCTTTGGACTTCATTTACTTTGTGAGTGATTAGGTAAAATTTACACATCGATGAATACCCAACCATGATCATTCAATCTTATAATATTTCACGAGTGAAGTGGAAAACATTGCACAGTCATGTATACGTATTTTTGAAAGAATAATAGGGCGAATTGCGTGGAAGTTTTCTTCATTCTGTTCCAGTGCCATTAACAGCTGCATTACTACAACAATAAAAAGAAGTTCAAAAAAAAATTTTATGACAGCGAACTTTTATAGATTTAAGTTATGGTGGCGCTCTACAGTTTTGTATCTTGCATTGCGTTAGATTTTTAAAGAGAAAGAATTTCCCTGGTTTTGCTTACTCGTTGAATTAGCTATTTAAAAAAGACATTGTATATCTTAGACAGAGCTGGTTACCGCACGGTATACCGCATTATTTCTGAACGTACAGCGATACGCACTACGGTATACTGCAATTATATTAAGGACCAACAATTCAATGTTATGGGACAGGTGCTGACACTTTTTTTGTTTAATTATCATCTGTCAATAGCTGGAAAAATATCTTGCTCCAATTTATATGAAAATAAAGCCATATTATATCCATGTTATCATCTGTGAAAGAAATAAATTACCTTGAGATAAAATTAAATATCTCACTTGGAAAGAAAATCACAGCCCGCGCCCCGAAATGGCCACTACCTTACAGTAGTTGAAGTTTGTTTTGTATATGTTAATTGTTGTATATGGCGTAATCTAAAAGCTGTAACTTAAGTGAGGCGATTAAGCTTACACTGATGCTGTGAAAGACATCGTGCTTACCTTAGATAGCCTATTGATACAAATAGAACGTGTTGATACTGAAGCCTACAATTTTCTAGATACACTGTTATAGGCGGGGAAACTTTGAGTAGGATGTCAACACCCGGGTAAGATATTAATCACAGAGGGCCTGTAAACATAATACGCAGTTATTCAACAAAGGAGAAAATATTTAGTTGACTTGAGAAATTACGTCCGTTCTGACAGAAAACAAACGCGCTCCGGAATATTGTAGAATGATTCGTAGTCGTACAAAGGAATACATATAATAAACACATTCACATAAGCTAGTAAATAACAATAAAAAATGACATGTTTTTGCTCTTTGTTTTGTGTTGTTTTGTTTTTAGAATCAATTTTTTTTTTGCAATAGTTGGATTTAGCCCAAATATGTTCCACAGCATTGCATTTGGCAAACGCGCTGGCATACGTAATACGTATCAAGCATGTGGATAAAGCGTCAAAAATACAATTATCATTGTATTATTCACCATTAATGTGTGACAAATACATTTGTTTTGTAAAAAAAGAAAAAAGAAAACTTTTGTAACTATTGTGTCATGAGTAATAAGAACACGCTGTTAAAATCATTAAAATCGTAATAAGATTCCTCGGAAATTTTCGTACATTAATTGCTGACGGAAAAGACCGACGTACCGGTACAATGAAAAAGTACCGTGGTATGTAGCGCCAGAAAAATATACCGCGGTAAACCGGTAGACAAGTAATACCGCGCACGTCGAATCTTAGGTATTGTTAAAGTAACTTTTAGTTCCCTTTAATTATCTTGATCATTAACAGATTTAATATGGGTTATAGAGTATACGGCTTGGCCTTACTTCAAATGGGCACTTATCAAAAAACCTTCTGCTTGGCCATTTTCGCTTCCATGACGATAGAGATAAATTGTAAAAAGAGAGCCGATAACATTTCTTTTTGCATGTTATATAATTGATAATTCAGTCATTACACTTCCAGAAGCTGATATTGTCTAGTCTTGCAACATTTGTTTTCCCTTTTTTAATAATTGCTAACGATAGCGTACTTAAGACTAATCCAGGCTGATTTTTGGAGCACATTGGGAGCGGTCATGTTGGTTAGCTGTGTGCTTAGATCACGTACAATTTCCACAAGTACAATATACAAAGAACTTTCAGCCACAGTGCATGAAAGTAAGATAGAGGTATCCCAACATTTTCTCCACTGTGTATGTTCCAATGCAAACAACTTCACCTTACTCCTGTCACTCTCTCGGAAGTTCAAAATATATGTAGAGCGCCCCCTATGCAAATAATGATTTAAAGTATGTATTTTGACAAATTAACTGTTTGAAACGAAAATGAAACGGTTTTTTTTTTCGTTAACACATTTCTTACGCGGATTGATACAGTGGACATGGTTGCGTTGGGATTACTATAGAGACATCACATAGTGGTCACATCCGACACATTTCAGAGCTATACAAACTGTAAACAAATGATTTTAATGATTGTCAGTTTACTTTTATGGATTTCGGTTCCTTAATTGTTAATTTCTGCATTCAAATGTGAATTGTTTGCCATGGAAAGCTTGCAGTCTAGCTCGGTAATATACGCAGTATCCAAATTTCGATTGTCACTTAATTTCGGTTTCCAATTAACACTAGCCAAGCCGGATTTATGCATGAATTATGAGTAGTCTGAGACTTAAAATTGCCTCTGAAAGAATTTTACTTAACGAAGAGTTTTTCCAAAAAATTACTCCATTTGTCATAGAGTGTAAATTGCTTTCGATACTGTACGGGTGAAAGAATATCTAATAGCAACAGTTCGTGTAAGTACAGTCCCTAATAATTTGGAGAATTTAAGTGGAAAACATTAAAAAAAATTAATGCTTGAAACATTCTTTTGTTGTTTGCAGTTCGTTTGTATTAATTTTTTTTATGGTGCATGTGGGGATTCTTATGGTGGTGTGGGGTGCTCCCAGTATTTTATTTAAACTATTATACAAGTCCCACCCAGGCTCGATTTTGGTTGGAAGTTAAATTGGTGAAAGATAGATGTACAGCTCCGAGCCCCCAGTCAGCAATGCCGACGGTTAAATGGTTAAATATACAAAAAGGTTGAAATTCAGTTAATAACAATTTAATAACAATTCAACAATCAAATGCTTCAAATTTCCAATTAATTCTCCTTTCGTTTGATCCTTTAATAGCCTATTGCATCACTTGATTAGCAGTGTGAGATCGATTTCCACCTGTCCTTGTATTCTACTCATTTGTGATATTCTTCTCTCTCTTATTTCTCCCCGACTCTCTCCAAATTACTTCTCCTCCTCGACTTCTCTATACTCCTTCTCCTCCTATTCGACTTCTCTCTATACTCCTTCTCCTCCTCCTCCACTTCTCTAACCTCCTTTTTCTCCTCCTCCACCTTCTATCCACCGACTAGACTTCTGTCGACATCGACTGTTCGGCTAGTCTCAGTTCTCTCTCCAGCTCTTGGAGGCTCAGGACTCAATTGAACCGGAAATTCTCTGTCCCTTAAAAAGCTTCCTGTGAAAACACAAGGACGGTACAATATTTTCCTTAACCCTCTCATCTTACACTACACACAGCCTATCATCAGATAACGACTATTAAATTTCTTCGGACACACATTCATGCACATCGAGATACCCATGCGTTCTTGTATGATAAAACAAACGTCATAATACAGCACAGTATCAATTACTAATCTTACATACTTCAACCATTTTCCCAAACTCACAAATAAAGCATGCATAAATTCTAACATAACGCATTAATAAATGCACTGGTTTACTACGAAGCAAACTAATAGCGAATTACAAAATTAATTCTGACAACAAACTAACAATCTACATAATTCTCTACGTAAAATTCAAGCCCATTTCTCAAATACGCATGTAAATGAAACACTACAAAGGTAATTCTACATCCTAAACGATCCCAGTAATTAAGTATATATACTGCAAATAATTACAATTATGATGCCGTAATATTCTGCAAAAATCGAGCAAATAACTTATTGACCTTTTCGAAGCTTTGTCTTTCCTTAGAATCTGCCTCTAAGTTTTACGCCAAATTACGAGTGGCTCTCTCGGAGTAACCTTATTTGCTTAGCAATCTTCCCAGGCGACTAAAATTTTTCTTAGAGTTCTGAAAGTTATAATTCGGATCTAAATTGTAATCACACCCTCTATCTCAATTCCGATTGGATGTCGCTGTGAACCGATCCCATCAAACATAGCGGACAATGTCCCTCTCGCTGTCTGTCAACGTGTAGACGGATAAGAACACGCCCAGCTCACCCCGCGGGCTTCCCTCTGATCTTAGGACTAATCTTTAACACCCAGGTGTGATAACTACAAGCCTTTGTCAAATGATGCGAGCGGTCGCCTACGCCAACTCAGTTCCCGGTCCTCTGGCGGGTGACGGTAACCTTGCGTAAGAGATTAACACTAGCCCGCGGCAATGTTTAGACATCAAACACATGGCCGCTGTAGCTTATACATGGCTTTATAGCTGGGGCTGAGCAAACGTGACGTGCATTCTTATTTAGTAAATAAATTTACAATCAGATCTATTTCAGTAATGTATAGTCAAATCTATTTCAGTAATTTACAACCAGATCTGTTTCAGTAATGTACAATCAGATCTATTTAATAAATAAATGTGCCATCAGATCTATTTCAGTATAAAGTTCTTCTTTGTTTTTCTCAGACCCTTGTAAATTTTAACATCTGGGAATTGGGAAGACTATGATTTGAGTGGAAGTGTCTTTAATCTAATCTTCTTACCACTAGACACAAGTGTCATAATTTTTCAGGCAAATTAAGCGTAACGAATTGAGATTGAACCAAAGGATCCAGAATTATCGGTAAAGGGACATAAACGATGAAAATATCTAACTTAATTAATTAGAATTATTTTACATTATAAATCTGCTATGAAAGCAGCCACGATGAAATAAAGCGAAGTTTTAAATCTTCAAGCACCAAATGTGTTAAGTTATTACTACGATAAACAGTTCATACCACAGTAGCTTTGATGTGTTGAGGTATAAATTTTTCCCCAATATAGCCATCCGGGTCGTGAGGCGGTCATCAACCCATTTCTCCGTTTTAGGTTCCCTTGATCAATACCCAATAAATATCGCTTCGGAAAAAGTGATCTACTGCAAGGAGGGTCTTGTGACTAAATATGGTGTTATGACAGAATGCTGAAGTAGCTAGATTCCAAAGTGCATGGCTGGCAGGTGATGTTATTGAAACGGGGGGGAGGGACTCTCCGTCATTTAGCTCACTAACTAAATCTCGTACAGATTTGGACATGGAATCATTTCATTTAGAACTGTCGCTGCCACGTTTAATTTGGTACGGCCCTTTCAGTATCTTCAAGGGAACGAGAGCTTTTTAGATTATCGGCTTTGTGTCTGCAGTTATATTAAGAAGTATGAGACTTATAAATCTGGTCTGAGTCAGAGTCCTCCTCAGGGAAGACTTAACTCATAGTAGTACTAAGAAGGGACTGTCACCAGGCACTTTTAGCCAATTAGGACTTATCAGTCTGGTTCTCTCATAAAGATAATATTTCGGCATTTTGCTTCGATTATTTCAATTAAGTTTTATCCAATTATCTTCCCTTTATCTTCGATCTCTAGCAATGCATTCATTATTACCAGAGCATAATTCACTGTTAGACTGACTACACATCTTATGTTTGCAGGCGATAAGCTTATCTCTAATCCGGTAAGGCTTTTTTTCAATTTATATACCTTATTTACCACAATTTCGTATGGCTATCTGTTTAAAACTTCTTCAGTTATAATTATGGGCTTTTTAATATATAAAAGGCATATTTCGAATCAGGTCACTTCGTGCTTTGTGCGCGATACACCATACAGTTAAATATGATCCAATGGGCAGACGTTTAGCGTAGAAAGAAACAGATCTTTGTGTCGAAATGGGGAAGGGAGACAACCTGAAAATCCTCACCACGGAAAGGCACTTGAAATGCGACAATCTTGAACATAAGCACGTGGAATATTGCCTAACAAAGTAAACACGACGCGGTTTAATTTCGAGATTTACAGTATGTCTTTATTGTAAAGGTAAAGGAACGAGAATATTTGTGCAAATCATGCAAAAGATTTTACCCTTTTAAAATATTTAATGTTGATTTAGTAGATTACACAAAACCTCACCTCACTTCGAATATAACAGCTGAGTCTCGTTAACCCTGTTCATAATTTCCACTAGACAAAAATGTTCGTCATGCAAATAGCAAGACATATTGAGATTATATATTATAGCATCACATGCTGATTTTAAATCACCAATGATTCCTAGCAGACGCGAGGATGGATTTTTAAAGCCAATCTTAAGATTTGTAACGCTTCGAACATTGTCTATCATTATTTTTCAACCTATTTTCAAAGGAAAATGGTATACCTGTAATGTATTCCCTATGTGTAAGGTGATATCTCATAAGTGATCCCATTCTTTTCCACATGTGTTAGTTGCTTTAATTACTATAGTGTTAATTTAGATTTGTGTCTTTTTATTCCATTCATGGAGATTTTCACTCAGTGAAACTGCAATATAAAGTATTGTTTTGTATTTTGACGTCATTGATTTGGCATGACTTATGTATAAATTTGTATTTTGACGTCATTGATTTGGCATGACTTACGTATAAATTTGTATTTTGACGTCATTGATTTGGCATGACTTACGTATAAATTTGTATTTTGACGTCATTGATTTGGCATGATTTATGTATAAATTTGTATTTTGACGTCATTGATTTGGCATGACTTATGTATAAATCTGTATTTTGACGTCATTGATTTGGCATGACTTATGTATAAATTATCTAGAAAGTTAGGGTTGTCCATACAACTCAACCAGTCTGCCTTACCATAGCAGGAAGTCTGCATATGACATTTTGCCACCAACTGAATCAGTCTGCCTTAACATTTCAGGAAATATACATATGACATTTTGCCACCAACTGAACCAGTCTGCCTCAACGTTTCAGGAAATTTGCATATGATATTTTGCCACCAACTGAACCAGTCTGCCTCACCATAGCAGGAAGTTGGCATGACATTTTGCCACCAACTGAACCAGTCTGCCTTACCATAGCAGGAAATTTGCATATGACATTTTGACAACCTGATTAAAATCAGATTGTGTTTACGTATATCATTATTCTCATTAAATGGCAAGGATATTACATGTGTTTAGGTATATCATTATTCTCTTTAAATGACATGGATATTGCCTGTGTTTAGGTATATCAGTATTCTCATTAAATGGCAAGGACATTGCCTATGTTTAGTGTGGCGATTGTTATGGTTGGGATGGGGTGCTTCTAATGTTTCATTTAAACTATTATAGAAGTCCCACCCATGATCTCTTTTTTTGGAAGTTAAATTTAGCGAAAGATAAATGTAAAGCTCTGAGCCCCCAGTCAGCAATGCCGACGGTTAGATGGTTAAATATACAAAAAGGTTGAGATTCGATGAATAACAATTTAATAACAATTCAATAATCAAATGACTCAAATTTCCAATTACACTCCTTCCGCTTGACCCTTTAATAAGCCTATTACGTCACTTGATTAGCAGTGTGAGATTGATTTCCACCTGTCCTTGTATTTCTACTCACCTGTTGTATTCTTTCTCTCTCTTTTGTCTCCCACTTCCTTCTCCCCTTCCTCCTCTACTTTTCTCCAAATTCTTTCTCCTTCTCCTCCTCGACTTCATCTAGACGCCTTCTCCTCCTCCGCTTTCTCTAGACTCCTTCTCCTCCTCCTCCACTTTCTCTACCTCGACTACTCTTCTGTCGACTTCGACTGTCTCGGCTACAGCCTCAGTTCCGTCTCCAACTCTTGAAGAGTTGGGACCCAATGGAACCCGAAGTTCTATGTCCCCTAAAAAGCTTCTTTTTCTAAGCTTTGTCTTTCCTTAGAATCTGCCTCTAAGTTTTGCCGCCAAATTACGAGTGGCTTCTTCTCAGAGTAAACCCTATTGATCATCAATCTCTTCAGGCGAATACTAAATTTTCTCTTAGACGTCTGAAGTATCATTCGGGTCGGAATTGTAATCACACCCTCTATCTCAATTCCGATTGAATATCGTTGGGAACCGATCCAATCAAACGTAGCGGACAATATCCCTTTCTCTGTCTGTCAACGTATGGACGGATGAGAACACACCCCGCTCACCCCGCGGGCTTCCCTTTGATCATTGGACTAACCTTTAACACATAGGTGTGATAACTACAAGCCTTTGTTTAGATGGTGCCATCTATGGCCTTTGCCGATTCAATATTCCGGTCTCCGGCTGGTCATGTAACCTTGCGTAAGAGTTTAACAATAGCCCGTGGCAATCTTTAGACATCAAACACATGGCCGCGGTAATATTCCCAAGACATGTAGATTATAGCTTATACATGACTTTATAGCTGGGGAGTAGCAAACATGACATTTAGGTATATCATTATTCTTATTAAATGGCAAGGACTTTGCCTATGTTTAGGTACATCATTATTCTTATTAAATGGTAAGAACATTGCCTATGTTTAGGTATATCATTATTCTCATTAAATGCCATAGGTCAGGAATAAGATTAGGGTAAAATGGGACATTTCCACACCAGACTCAGAATTGTCAGTCATGACTGTCTAACGTGAATTGTGATCCCGAGGAAGGAAATTTCCAATCCAACAACGATGCGAAATGAAGGATTATTTTTCTCACATTCCTGAATAAAAAATAATAATAATTTGAGTCAAAATGGCTTTTCTGACTCGTAACCAGACTACAGGATTTGTACATGTATCTAAGTCTATCAGTACATTTCCTGTTTGCGAGACACTTCAACAGCTGTACGTGTAAGGGTGTCAGTGTGTTGCAATTAGTTTTTATTTTGATTAATGCGAAATAATGCTCAAGTAAGAATAGAAATCGGGCAGTTTTGCCAGTCTGTGTGCCCCATGATCGCATGAGAAGGTCACGTGATAAAAGACCGCAGTCATGTGATGAATGGTAGAGATATGACATTGTTGTACACTGAAACTATTCGGTGGTTCTGTGTATTCACCATTATCTTCCTTGTATGTTACGGTTTCTTTATTATATACGGTGATTTTGCAATTAAATGCGGTGTTTTTGTCGTTGTATGCCCATTGTTTAAGCATTTGGTATGGTTTATGAACATATCTCGGCCTGACGATCTTAACGTATCCTGACGCCATATCAAACTTGTTCTTTGCACTGTCTTAGAACAAACCACGTATACAGTTTGTGTATATATATCACATACGTTTTTGTTCACTCGTTTCTCGCGTTTCCGTCCGTCCGTTTGTCTATCCATCCATCAGTCACGCTTTAATTTCCTTTCTATAAGTACATCCTTTCCAGATTAAAGGCGAAAACTTGGTTTACGTACACATCGTAATTATAAAGTTTGTTGCGAACTACTCTATCCTCAACGTCAAGGCCACTGGTCAATATAATATATTATATATATAAACGAGAGACTGGTTTGTCCTATATACCGTTTTCGTCATTTTTGACAAGCAATGAGGTGAACGATATTTTGAAAACACAATAAAGCTAAAGCTTTATAAGAAATCTTTTATTTGCCTGTTAACTTGTGAATAAGTTTGTCTCTCTGAAAAATGTATCTGTGTTGCAACGACCGTCATTGTTGGCAGTACATTATAGACGAAAATACATGCAGTGACATTGTGTTATGTTTTGTAGACACCGAACTTCATACATTTGATGTAGGAATAATCAGCTATAAGATTGCAAGAAAGACAGGTCTGCTGTTTCTACACAAAGTAACAACTTATGTCTTATCTGCTAGATATAATGGCGGTGACTGAACGTAACATTTCGAATGCAGCCCGCAATCCAGCGATATAATTTTCACCATTTCAGTTTCTGATATACGTTCTTGTACAGCTGCATCTATGACTCGCTAATTTATCTTTGCACAAAACTTTACTGAAGACTTCAGGATCCTAAGTGAAAGTCGGGCCTCCTTAAGGTTAAATCGGAAGACTTTAGGATCCTAAGTGAAAGTCGGGCCTCCTTAAGGTTAAATCGGAAGACTTTAGGATCCTAAGTGAAAGTCGGGCCTCCTTAAGGTCAAATCGGAAGACTTTAGGATCCTAAGTGAAAGTCGGGCCTCCTTAAGGTTAAATCGGAAGACTTTAGGATCCTAAGTGAAAGTCGGGCCTCCTTAAGGTTAAATCGGAAGGAACATGTAGAGCATGAGTATAACCTTTTAATTGTTTGCTATTTTTACGTGTAAGTCCACTTCATTTCTCCTGAATATTTGATAACACTGATTTTAGTCGACGCGACTGTATTTCCACGATGTTCCTCTTCACCTTCTTGATAATAGTTTTAACTTTCTGTCTATTTCACGTTTTCAAATAAGATTTTTTTTGTTGATATTTTTTAGTTTCATTAAAGAGTGTAAACTAAAATACCGACATATTCTCTGCAATAAGAGCCCCTTTAACATGAATGAAAATGAATAAAGGTGATCACACTAAAGCTTACGGCTACTGCCAAATTATACTGGGTAAGGTTTCCAACAAACTCATAAAAATTACCCCGTAAGAATTCCAATTAAATTGCCCTTCTTTCGAGGGAGAGATAGACTTTGGATACATGCTTCACTGCTGATGAATTCCTATAGGTTCTCAGTGTACAATCTTCCCTTACCTTTATCTCCGTAAAAAAGTTGAGACTGCAGCAGTTTTCATTCATGGCATGCTTCAGTAATTGCTGTAAGAGTAAAAACGAAGGTAATAGCTTATCTAATTTAGTAGGAATCTGAAGCTGTTATGCAAAAAAAGAAGAAACTCAGAAGCTCAAAATATACTAATAAATTGCAGGAAAGATCCTTCCCCTGAAAATTATAAGCCGGGTGTACCAAAAACAGATGTTGAATGATAATACTATATTTTCTTCAACACAACTTTCCATATGGCTTTATGCTCTTTGCTTTTTCTTTGTTTTCGATGACCGTATAATGTAAACACATTATACCTTCTGCTACTGCTGGTGTTCAAATTTTTCTGTTACGTCTAGTACAACAACTATCAAAACAACTCTGCTAAACACGAAAACAACCAAACTAAAAGAAAGAAAGAACGAGAGAGGGAAAGAAAGAAAGAATTGACAAGTAAATCTAAGTGCTGTAACATTGTGTAAATTGTTCAGATGTCTGTGACTCGTACTGCACATTGAGATCCAAGTCATATGTTCCTTCTAAGATGACTTTAAGCTGTCACCGTTCACTTAGATGACTTTAAGTTGTAGCCGTTCACTTAGATGACATTAAGCTGTCACCGTTCACTTAGATGAATTTAAGATGAGGGCGTTAACTCAGATGACTTTAAGCTGCAGCCGTTCGCTTACATGACTTTAAGCTGCAGCCGTTCACTTAGATGACATTAAGCTGTCACCGTTCACTTAGATGACTTTAAGCTGTAGCCGTTTACGTATATGACTTTATGCTGTCACCGTTCACTTAAATGACTTTAAGCTGCAGCCGTTCACTTAGATGACGTTAAGCTGTCGCCGTTTACTTAGACGACTTTAAGATGTCACCGTTCACTTAGATGACTTTAAGCCGTAACCGTTCACTTAGATGACATTAAACTGTCTCCGTTCACTTTGATGACTTCAAGCTGTAGCCGTTCACTTAGATGACTTTAAGCTGTAGCCGTTCACATAGATGACATTAAGCTGTCACCGTTCACTTAGATGACTTTAAGCTCTAACCGTTCATGTAGCTGAATTTAAGCTGTCACCGTTCACTTAGATGACTTTAAGCTGTCACCGTTCACTTAGACGACTTTAAGCTGTAGCCGTTCATGTAGATGAATTTAAGCTGTCACCGTTCATTTAGATGACTTTAAGCTGTAACCGTTCATTTAAATTACTGTAAAACAAACACGATAATCTGGCTCTTGATTATCACAGACAGAACTATAATATCGGACACTACTGCATGATGGGACATCTTTCAAACGCCTCCTATACAGATAGAGACAAGAGATACACTGAAACATGAAGGACGGAGGAGAAAAGCAGATTTCATTCTTTAATAGTTCCACGTGTGAAGCTGCATGCGGTTATTACCAAACATGAACTGATGACAATCTATTTAAGTTAAGATGTATGAAAGGAAAATGTGCATAAATTAGTCTTCACTGTATCTTATTTGTTACATGTGCATATAAGCTGTCAGCGTTGCAATTACACGACACACAGCACCATTTATAGGCAAAGAGACAGAAGGGTGATCGGATTTGTTTATCTTTCTTTCTTTTATGATATCCGCTCTAAGATTTAAATGATCTCTTTTCTGATGAAAGAACTTTTATACTACAATTTGTGCTACATAAAGAATATTTCCTCTCACATTGTCCGTATCTGTTTCACTTCAATATCATTGTCTGCATATAGTGTACTTCCTCTCAATGTCTTCATATGTTTCACTTCAGCGTCACTGTTTCCATATAGTATATTTCCTCTTTCATTCCCTATATTTGTTTCACTTCAATATCAATGTCTCCATTGACTGTATTTCCTCTCACAGTCTCCATATTTATTTCGCTTCCATATTAGTGTCTACAAACAGTAGAACTTGATACCACACACCACTTTGTACCGCGGTATTTCTGAACGTATAAGCGATACGCACCACGGTATACCGCAGTTATATTAGGGACCAATAATTCAATGTTCTGGGGCAGGGGAAACTTTTTAGTTCAATTTCCGTCTGTTAGTAGCTATAAAAATATCTTGCTCTGATTCATAACAAAATAACACCATATTGTATCCATACTATTAATTTTAGAAAAACTAGATATCTTGAGATAACAGAAAATATTTCAGCTCAAAAGAAAATCACTGCCTCCACCCCACCCCCCATTAAAAAACTAAGGGATCATACGTATATTTATATTTGTAACATTCACAATTAACTTGGGACAGATACAGCCGTTTTGTAAACAAAAGATAATTTTTGAACTATGATGTCATGAACAATGATAGTTAAAGTCGTAACAATATTCCTCGGGAATTTTCGTATATTCCTTACTGACGGAAACTACCGACGTACCGGTAGGCCTACAGTGAAAAAGTACCGTGGTACGTACCACTGGAAAAAAAATTCCGCGGTATACCTGTAATAAAACACACCTGTGCCATATAGTGTATTTCCTCTTACAAAATCCATATTTGTTTCACTCTAATATCATTTTCTCCATATAGAGCATTTCCTCTCACAACCTCCATATACGTTTCACCTTAATATATTTGTCTCCACAGAGAATATTTCCTCTCCCAACCACCATATATGTTTCACTTCAAAATCATTGTCTCCATTGAGTGTAATTCCTCTCACAACCTCCATATATGTTTCACTGTTGTATAATTGTCTTATACAAAAACAAAATAGGTAGGCTAGATATATTGCTTTATAATCACGTCCTCTTTCAAATAAAACACTTCTGTTTAATTGTAAAATATATTAGTCTTCCAAAATATAAATATATGCTTATAATTCCAGGAACTGTTTTTCATACAATGTGAAAATGTGAGATTTAATGTTATATCATAATTCAGCAAGAGATAAACAAAGGACATTTTCTTTTCCTACGTTAATACTGGATATATGTCATCGTGTGGTAAAAAGAAACGTGATATTTTAATCGAAGCCAAGAGTTAAAATACATCGTTTTTTGAACCACAAATATGAAATATATCTGGTATTCACGTAGAAAAAGAAGGTTTTCTTCTATTATATGCCAAACATGCTCAAGAATCAAAGTCAAAAGGAGTAAACTCACTCTTCGGCACAACACCTCACCCCCAACCCCTTTTCGAAGTTCGCCTCACTTTCATAGACTGTTCATACAAATATACGTGACTTAAGATAGCAGTAGGACTGGTATGATTGACTCTGTCGCAGTATATTACAGTTATGTCATTTTGTACATTTTTTGACTCTTTCTGAAAACAAAGCATGTCCGATTCAAGAATGCATCACGTGTTTATCGTTATTGTCAAGGAAATAAGGGAAGAAACGCGAACGGCTTCTGTAAAAATTTCTTCATCATAGTTTAATTTCCATGTCTGAAACGTAAGGCATTTTTTATTTAATTGTTCTAACTCACTAAGTACTCGTTTTTCTTGCTGCATGTAAACTTTTGTAGATGCACACAATCACACGTCGCAAGGTATGATGGGAAGTTTTATATTTTCACATGTACAAATATAAGGCAATATTTTTCACATGTGAAAATATAGGAATGAAAAAAAAAAACTGTGAAAATTATTTCTCCAATAAATGTCTATATTTCACACTTAATTATATAATAAATATATTTCTTATATTCAAAGTTACGATCTAATTTCATGAATATTGTATTTCTAAACTGTATTTCACAGGCTGACATGGAGTGACACAATATGCAAGTATTCTTTCTGAACTGAATCAATGTATTTTCAAGAAGCCCTTAATTCTAAAACAACCTCTTCTTCTTCTGCCTTCAAGCAAATTCAAATACTAACAAATTTGAATACGAGTTGAGAATTACGTAATCGAGTCCGACGCCTCTCATCCTGCGAAGCTAATTCTAGATGTGGAGGGAAGGGGCTTTGAGCGGTAACTAATTATATGTTTCATGTATTCTGTCATAAACGTAGGATTAATGTTCTATCCAAAACTGCCTTTGCCATTGTAAAGATAAAGTTAATTGGGTTGATAGGATAACTTATTATTTGTTTATTAAAAATATGTACTACATACAAGCCTGATAGAATTATAGATAAAACAATTGAAAGAAATATATCGTTATATAGTTGAAACATTGAATGACTATTGCATTAGACGCCCTTGCCTAAAACGCATATTCTGTGTTTTACTTCGTAAGTGTAAATCCAAACACGCTTTACTCCCTCGACGTGTGATCCGTATATGGTTAGACCTGATGATAAATTCATAGGAAGCGGGAGCGTATGCTTTGTACCATCTGTTGCTATGAACCACACATTTTAGTGTTTGATGACGGCTTGAAGTAATAATTGCTGGTAACAATTCAAAAACCTTGAAATTGCAGGTAACTAAGAGTTTTCTACAAGTGTGCCAATAAAATTCAAGCTGTAAGGGGAAACAAACTCGCATTAAAACTCGAAAATGTTATAAAGTAACAAATATATGTCTCTTTGAAGAATTACATCTACGTCTATGTGCTACAGTACATGTTGTAACTTCTCTTACCTTGCCATCAATGTGTGCCATTAAATCCAAAAATTAGTTTTGTATTTTGGGAAAGAACGATGAGAGTCGTTTTATTACCCTATGCTTGAAAGAAAGGTGAAACCACATATCATATATATTTAATGCATATCACGCATATTTTTAAGGTAAGCCACACATATTTTAAGGTAAACCACACATACCTTAAAGGTAAACCACACATATTTTTAAAGTAAATTACACATACTTTTAAGGTAAACCAAACATATTTTTTACAGTAAACCACACATACTTTTAAGGTAAACCATACATATTTTTAAAGTAATTCACACATACTTTTAAGGTAAACCATAGATGTTTTGAAGGTAAACCACACATACTTTTAAGGTAAACCACACATATTTTTAAGGTAAATCACACATATTTTAAAGTAAATTACACATACTTTTAAGGTAAACCACACACACTTTTAAGGTAAACAACACATATTTTTAAAGTAAATCACACATACTTTGAAGGTAAATCATACGTACTTTTAAGGTAAACCAAACATACTTTTAAGGTCACGAATTCAGGCAAATATTAGATATTTATTTCTTACCAACGTAACTGGTATGATGTCCAAACAAACAAACAACGGCCTTGTTAACGTAAAAGGATACTATTTTAGAAATAAGGTGCTTATCTCAATCTAAAAAAAACTTTCTCAAAGCCTGACGTGGAATGAAGATGAATGTATCACTGCCTGGATGAACACATTCAAAACGTAGAATGGAGATGAATGTATCACTGCCTGGATGAAAACGTGCAAAATTTGACGATGAATGTAGATGAATGTATCACTGTCTGGATGAACACATACAAAATTTGACGATGAATAGAGATGAATGTATCACTGCCTAGATGAACACATACAAGACGTGGAATGGAGATGAATGTATCACGTCCTGGATGAACACATGCAAGACGAGGAAAGGAGATGAATGTATCACTGCCTGGATGAAAACGTGCACAATTGGACGAGGAATGGAGATGAATGTATCACTGCCTGGATGTGTAGTGGAATGCTACAAGCGTTATGTTGGCCAAGGCTCCGATACATTCACTATTACAAAAAAGAAAACAGTTACACTGCGCGTATAGTTTTATTCAAAAATGGGGTGAACAAATAAAACTTACGAGATCAATTATTAATTCTTTCATTTAAAAATAAAAGATGTAGCCTGCTGAAAATATGGCCTCTCTTTTGAATCCAATTACTTGCGTACATTTCTGAGAATCAAACATGATTGTAAACTCTAAGCTATTGAGATAAGAAAAGTGTGTGTGTGTGTGTGTGTGTGTGTGTGTGTGTGTGTGTGTGTGTGATTTGGATTTTTTAACGTAGCTTTAAAAAAGAAATTCAGTCATATCGCTACGATGGCTGCAGTGTGGCATTTTATAGTGATGTCCTAGCACTGGATATCATGCCGCAGATATATAGCATGATGTCTCACCCAGTCACATTATCCTGACACCAGGCCAACCAGTCCTTACACAAACCTCTTAATGTTGAGCGCCAAGCGAGGTAGATGTTGGTACTATTTTTATAAGTCTTTCTTATGATTCCGCCGGGGATCGAACCCGCGACCTCCCGCATCCGAGGCGGACGCTCTAACCATTAGGCCAACGGAGCGGTCGAGATAAGAAAACTGAAAATACTATATTACTAAGCCTCAGCAAAAAAAAAATCAGTATTTGGACGGAAAAATAAATAAGATTGTCCAACAAAATGTTATTTGCTCCAAGTTTTTTTAAATGCAAATAAATTTTTACTTGATTAATACTAGTTTATAATTAACAAATATTTAATTAATTAATACTAGTTTGCAATTAACACATGTTTAATTGATTAATACTAATTTGCAATTAATAAATATTTAATCGATTAATAATAGTTTGCAATTAATAAATATTTAATTGAATAATACTAGTTTGCAATCAATAAATATTTATTTGATAATACTTGTTTGCGATAAATAAATATTTAACTGATTATTACTAGTTTGTAGTTAATAAATATTTAATTAATACTAGTTTGTAGTTAATAAATATTTAATCAATACTAGTTTGCAATTAATATATATTTAATCGATTAATACTTGTTTTCAATTAATAGATATTTAATTGATTAATACTAGTTTGCAATTAATAAATATTGAATCGGTTAATACTTGTTTGTAATTAATAAATATTTACTCAATTAATACTAGTTTGCAATTAATAAATATTTAATTGATTAATACTAGTTCGCAATTAATAAATTAAACTTAATATTTTCCTCATAAACAGCAAATAAATGTGTTGCTTAAATTTGTATTTCTTTCAGATTCTCTTAAAATTTGAAATTGAGACAATGAAATCTGTAATTTACAGAGTACGCACCTTTAAAATGTACTACAAGGCAGGGTAAACTAGTACATCATAAACTGACAACATGGAGGAAAGTGTGACTTTTTTTTACATTTTGTGGACTTCCTTTCCTCATTGTAACGTTTTCTTTTTGGACCAAATCATTATCTGAACTAAATTGCTTTTGAATGGGCGAACGACTCTTACGCTGAACTTGTTTCAGGAACATAAAATGTTGCTAATAGGCGAAGCTTCTTGTTCCTGTCATTTACATGGTTAACATCAGTCAATGCTATTAAAACTGCGCCCTCATTTAAACAAGACCATTCATCACATTTGCAACTTCGACGTGAATCCTACCGATTATTCCTTGAATGTATGCCAATAGCTGTTTACGAAACAATGAACTGACCGAGTAGTTGCGTACGCATCGAACTGTATTTTGCTTGTTTAGGGGTTTTTTGCGGGGGGTGGGGTGGGGTTGGGGGTTGTTGTAGTATATTGTATTATTATTATTATTATTATTATTATTATTATTATTATTTGCAATTTTTGGTCAGTCCCTCTGTCAATTAAGTGACAGAAATTACCGACATGTCATCCAAACAGATTTCGGTTTCTATTACGAGGACATTTCCGGCGAACAAAATGTTTGATTTTCTGAAAATTTGTTTTGTTGATGTACATCGGAGCCTGTTTTAGTCTCGCAGAAATAGCCGAGGTGGTCCGAGTACATTCACCCGTTTAGCCGACTAACCCTACTAAAGCCCTAATAGGAGATAAAAGATTAACCCGTTCATACAATAGTACTCGCGATACTAATTCAACTACCATAGTAAATCTTTGGGAACACTATCATATTAAAGATTAAAAAATCTGAATGTTAATGATCAAACCTCTACCTCTCAGTATATGGTTATCCATAATGCAAGCTTCAGTTTGGAGAAAACCATATGAACGGCAGACATGTTTGGAGTTGTTGTTGATCTACATGTACATGAAACGTGTTCTTTTTTCAAATCCGCACCAACGGATCCGGTTCTAATTTCAGTAACGAGCGACCTAAAGTCAAATTTGCAAAAGGACAGAAATTGCATCAATTTATGTTCAGGTACAAAATTGGATAAGCTCTCAGAAGATTCTTTTTGCTAAAAGTTTACTTTTTATTGTCCACTACTCATAGCCATTCAAACCTGTGTATACTCTATTTATTTCTGGACTGGTTCCCATTTATCCATATAATTCGAACTGTGACTGTTTTAAATGGTCCATACTGCGTTTTGTTGTCGACTCTGAGACATTTGACCTTGCCTCAAGATTATTCAATTGGCTTGTGTGAATTCATGCTGTTATTAAAATTCACTTAGTTCAGATATATGAATGGTACCTCTGACATATTATTCAATTCAATTCTTCTTCATACTTCTCCAAATCTCTTTTTGTTCTTGATCGGCACAAAGCACGAAGTCAGTTTCATGCCATAAAGCGACATATTTACAGTCTATATGCAACTTCCTCACACGTCTTTAAGTAAAACATACATTTTAAAAAACAAAAGAAAACAAGCAAACGCCAGTAACGATTGTATAGTGGTTGTTTCGTGACCACGTATACAAGAGACGTAGCATGGTTCTCTACTTTTTCATACAGATCGCCCAAAAGAAGCCTCTTTTATTAACACTCAAAAAGGCTATTGGCGACGGTTAAATAACTCGTACCGATCTCGTGATTTTTTTAACCCAGACTACCAAAGTTAAATAAAATTTCTTTTGTATCTTAGCTTCTCACAGTATTCTCAGTGGTTCGAGTCCTTACAATGGTGAGTGACACGACTTTGGGGAGCAGTCAATGAGAATAACGACTAGTGATTGGATGTAGTAAGATGAAAGACGGGTCCCAGCAGAAACGTCAGTTCTCTAATTGAAAATTCTCTTCTTGACCACATCCCTCGATGGTCCAAGCGGTGCTCGGATTCGCGAGAGTGAAATGGTGTCAAAAAGACGAGTTTCAGTAACAGAAATATTTTCTTGTACGCGGCAACCAACTTTTACTTTTCTACACTATTAGACAATCCCACTTGTTCTACCTAACCAGATTCAGCAAATGTGCCCTAGACATGCAGCTCATGCTGTGCTGTATCATAAGATCGATATCATATTTTATTATGGTTGATCTTTCTGCATATAGTTGCTTTTGCTGCTTTTACAGCTCATAGTCAGAAGAATTTGGTGTTTCCAGTGTCAACTGACTTGGTGATGATTCCGATATGTTGTGGCCAAAGTTTCTTCTAAGTTGACAGGATTTTGCAGGATGACGCCAGTGATATATATGTTTTCGGTTATTTCGAGAGATGAATTATATAGCCCGATTGTATGAAAATAGATCTAGCAACGATTCTAGACCAGTCTGTAGTATCGTATAAAACACCAGCAAAAATCATAGGGATGATGCAGATTTTTGGACATGACCTTCGGTGCATCCGAATTATCCACTATGATCGGCTACTGCCCGTGCGCTAGTGTCGATGACATCGCGAAAAGGGAAATACAATAAGCAACCACAAGTTTTAACTTTACATTGCCGGTGGTGGACGTTGTTCAAACCAGTAATCAGGAGGCTAGTAGAGCTTGAGTACAACACCAAATTTGTTCGCAACAACATCTGTATCAGATAAATACCAGGGTTTCGAGACAAACCGGATAGTTACAGGGTTGCGATACAGCCCGGAAGGCTACATGGTTTCAATACTGACCGGAAGCTAAAGGGTTTCGATACAGCCTGGAAGGCTACATGGTTTCGATACAGACCGGAAGGCTTCAGGTTCGATACAGCATGGATGGCTGCAGGGTTTGATACAGCCCGGATGGCTACAGGATTTCGAGACCAACCGGAAGGTTACAAGGTTTTGATACAGACTGGAAGGCTACAGAGTTTCTACACAGCCCGGAAGGCTACAGGGTTTCGATACAGCCCGAATGGCTACATGGTTCAAGATGGAGGAGTAATCTTACACGAGTTCAAGTGTCATTTTGTCCGAAAGATTAAAAACATACCAGATTACTAACTGCCGCAGGTATTATCCGGATTAGAGGTCTAACCTCTAGCCAGAAAGAGATTACTAGTAAATGCCGTCATCAGGAAATGCTCGCTTGATCATCTTGGATGTTGTACCGGATATGATATGAGATTCCACAACCGTGATTTTGGAAAATACAACAACGACCCAACTGCGTTGTTTGCTTTTTTTTTCGGAGGTACCAATGCTTTTTCTGATTTTGGTTTATCATCAGAAGTCGAGTTGTCTAGTTGCTAAACAAAACTTGTGGACCGAAGGTGACTTCGTTATACGGGAAACAGACGACTGGCCACTATCGGTAGAATGTTTGTTGGAAAAAGTACCTGATTTATATCCAGATAACAACTATATATACTGAACAGGAGATTAGCGTAATATATATTGTTTTCTATATTTAATTTGTAATGCTTGTTGGCTTTTCTAAATGATATATTATATATTTGTATTTTGTAATTGACCTGAGTCCAAAATAAATGTCACTAGTCTACAACATAATACATAGTTAACACTGAGATCATTATTAATTATGAACATGTTTACTTCAGTTTGAGTTACAGATACAGTCTTGATTCTGACTATTAAAGGTTCCAGAAATGAAATTTTCCATTAAGATTATAGCGTATTTCCAGAAAATGGTACTTTCGACCTAGGTCAAGTGAAGGGGTATACAAAATTGTTTACTTTTGGATCTCATCCCTACCTTCACATCCAAAGTGGAATCAGTCTTATGTTGTTTATTTATTTTGGGTGGATTTATTTATTTAAATTAATCACTGGAATTACAAAGTGCTCATTAATACTTCTTGGACTAATCCATTATTTTGAAATTATTATGAATGCATTCAAGAATGTTTTGGATTATATCATTGTGATACATCAAGACTGCTAACACATCTCCATATTACATGCCATTGGCACATTAGTACATTCGAGACTACAGGCACATCAGCACATGCAATATTGGAACATATTTAGAACACCACAGGAATGCATTTGGAACTCTATACATTTGGACTTGGGATATAATTGTGAAGACTATTTGGGCTTTAATTCACAATATTGTAAGTCTGTTTTTAAATTTTCACTTTGTATTGCAGTGAAATAAATTATTTGTTGAATTTTACAAAACGTGTTGGTCTTCGCTCTTATTGTTATTTGGTTTAAGACAAAGAACCGTAACAATATGTATAAGATGGTTAATGGACCAAACACGTCGACGACACATATATGCGCAACGTTTTGTGGTAGAGTGGTAGAGTGTTTCCGCAGCCCAATTCCAATGCCCATGGTTTTTGATCATGTGAATAATATAAGCGATGATAATCGAGACGTGATGGAACAGGGAAGCTTCGCAAAAGTACATGTCCAGCGATTGCGAGAAATACTTCAACTGGAGAATTGGTACATGTTCCATCACTTTACCAGGTTAGTGTGGCATATGGCATCGATTCCAAAGTAATATTCTTCTACTGCAACAGTGTGACCGACCTGGCTTTCTAAAACGTATTTGCTACACGGTTTTCATTTCGATTTGCCTAGTTGTAGTTTTTCGCATACTGTATTTCCCAGTAGCTTCTTGACCAAGTCCCCATGTTGAAATAAGATCCGCGAAGGCATACTATGCGTAACGGCACATCGCCGTTTTGTTTTGTAAAGTAGCCCTCATTTGTTTTTGTCCTGCTTGCAGAACTACGCCAAACCCAAATAATATCAACGTAAATGGATTGAGTCGATAACTACAATTGAAGCAATGTCGTCGCTTATGGTAGTGCTCGTAATGCAAAACTAGTTCATTTTTCTAGACATCGTTAAGGCAAGGCGACATATGGTTTAAATTGTGGTAGATAACTAGCCAGATAAAATGTTGCCCGAACAGGTAGAGGATTTTAGTTGCCACGAATCTTATTACTGATCAGCTTTCTCTGTCTCGGAACCTTATCTATGTCAGAAATTATGATGCTAGTGTTGTAGGTAAAATCCTCGAGGTCGTTTGAGAACAAGAAATCTGCTTTTAGCAGATTCAGAAAATGACCTTCTTTTATTTCCGTGAGGTGGCCAAGAAGATCTCGAAATTTTGGTAGGCCAGAGCTCAGAACACCGAAGATGGTAATTGCATCTGCCAGGGCGTAAGTATCAGATATGCAAGCAATTAAGCAACCGTAAAATGACATAATATGATAAAGCGATCCTTTCAGCATTTTCTTGCTTTATTACATCATGTTGCGGCCACGCTGCATGCGGATGCTCTGATGCCCCTCCTGGTCGATGTGTCTTGGCAGGCGACAACATCGTGCTCACCATGCTGTCCACGTCTTTGTAACGTAAACCCATCTCTCCAAGAAAATTTGCGTTTCTGCACCTAAATCCGGAGTCCCATGTTATTTTTAAAAAATTCTTCTTGTTTACGATCCGCTCTAAGCAATCGTGATTTTTGCCATGTTTATCGACGGTAGCCTTGTCGGTCTTCCTACGCGCGATACATTTGGATTCTACAGTAGCGGTCACAATATCAGGATGAAGCTCTTGTACGGTACAGCTGATCATGTATTCCAGCCTTTTTGCCATATTTACCGATTCGCGATTATTGCAAAATTTTGTTCAATGCATCGAACTTTGCCAGATCATGTTCCAGTTGTTTCTGTCTCATCTCAGCAACCAAAATGTAACTCCGGGTTACTACGCTGGTTATCTGTTTTGTTGCCTTCATAATTTTTATGGATGAGCAGATTACGGTTTTGCTTTAGCACACCGATCATATCATAATGCTCCTTGGCTGCTACGTCATCGTGCATGGCAACCAAATTAGTTGACTAAGCTCTTATGCGACCAGGAAACGTTAAAAACTGCTGGCTTATGGTCAACTTCTAGATGGTAATACTACTATACAAGAGATGATAAAGACGAGGAGTCAATTTAGCACAGGCGACCAGAATATTTTGTCAAAAACGGAAAACAACTTAGCAACTACTTGCGTAAAACTGTGGCGAGAAACTATCTCAGCGCGACGTTGCCCACAAGTTTGCAGGAAATCTTCAAGGGTGAACAACTGAAATTTGTCAACGCAGGGTTAGTTTTCTCCGACATCTGACTATTTAGTATAAAGATCGCGTACTTCGTTTTAATCGGATTCTGGCTCACATGTTCTAGCAGAGTTGTCTCAATCGTGTCGTTGCTTTTATACAGAGCGGTCCAGATCCATTAGGAACTATCCATCCTCATGGTTGTCAGGTCAGTGTCCGCTGCATCAATCCATCCGCGCACCTGAAATTTACAGATGCAGACTTACACCGGACACCGTATCTGGATCCAGAAATTGAAATATACACCAAAATAGCCCGCTCTATTCCGCCGTTACCTGCTACCAGATGATTGGGAAATGCATCAAATGCTTGGTAATTTAGTGTACGGTTGATGATGCAAATCCGAGCGATTGTCCGCGTTGTTAACCCAAAGAAGTGAATAGCACCAGCAGTAATGTGATAAATCCTTTGTCACCAAATGTTCCACTAAGATTGCCCACAGCACAAAAGCCGTCAACATTCATCTACTACCCTGTCAACAACACGTATCCGATAGCCGAGATCACGATTTCTCACCCACAGAGGAATCTAGCTGTTTTGCTAACCTTACTTTTCTTATCTCAGCCTGGTTGTCTCAGACAGGTCATCTCAGTCAAGGTGTCCACGCGGTTGGAACTACTTTTAACAAAAGAAACCTTTGTTGTCTTCTTCAACAACAAATATATAACAAAACAACATAGTAACTTAAGGTCTCTCCATTTTTGAGAACACACTTTGCAAAACATTTTATCCTATCTGCAGGCCTAACTCTGTAGATTACTAGGTCAGCGTCATTAAATGTAGCTAAAGCTACTTAACTAGGTTTAAATACTTCGTGTGAAACAAATTATATACTGTTAACCACATTTAATGACGCTGACCTGAAATTGACTGTGCTACAGATAGGATACAATTCTCAATGCTGTGTGAAATTAACTACGATAGAAAACACTGATCTATGCACATAGCCTATAAACCTATACACTTCATAGTCTCCCAACGCCCTTAAAAACTACTGAAAACTTAGTAACAGCCAGAAATGTGTTATGTCAAACATGCTTTATTCTATTTTTGTTCGGCATCTCCACTGCTCCCAAGTTGAATCAAAAATATACCTATGATATTTAGTGACAAATAATGCACTTACCAGCCAGAAGGAATCATTTATCCATCAGCACATTAATCCATAAGCAAATTTCACTGTAACACTTGCCATATTTCCAAGAAAGAAAAATACATTTTCAAAGAATCCGTGAACTTGAAAGTTTAGCACATGGTTATCCGCTGGGATCCGTATTTGGAGGGTCTTTTATACACGGGGGTACTTTTACAATCAATATTAATTAAAACACAAGTATGTCACAATCAGTTTCACCTCCTCTAAAGAAAAGGAGATTTATATATGATAGTGACACGGATCTCTAATTACCATGAACAACCCAAGCACGGACACTCATGCTACATGTATATACACTACAACAGAGCTGTGGGCCCAGTATCGTCTCATTATGTACAATATAATTTTCTAAATTGGAAATGATGAAAATGAAACATTTTCTTGTGATAAATATTAACTATTTATTGTTAATTTCATATAACATCCATATATTAAGTGTGATAATACCTGAAAACTATGCAACGTTTTATGTTGTTAATTTTTTTTTTGGCTCACGCATAAAAACTGTGTACTTCGGATGACACGTCACACCACAGTCCTCATTAACATATTTGTATTAATGCACCGCATGTAAACATTTGCGCGTGAACTATACTGCACAAGTAACGGTATTTTTTCTTACTTTAAATGATTATATTGGGTGAGAAAAAGAATCTATGTTGGGATTTGGACCTAGACAAGGAAATCCCAGTCGCGGGGTTACATTATATGTCTCCCCACTCGGACAAGCCTCGTGGGGAGACAAATAATGTAACCCCTTCACTGAGATTTCCTTGTCTCGGTCCAAACCCCAACATAGATTCTATATATCCCAAACAGATCATAGCGGAAACGATTCTGTCTGCACTGTGAACTAGAAACCTGCTACCTGCAATTCAGTTTGTGCAAGTAAACCTGATAAGATATCTGCCAAAGTATCTTGCCCGGATTACTTTCGTAAGTAACGTTGCTTTTATATTCCTGGGGATCCTGCATAAAATATCCTGCCTTGTATATCCATCTGCACAAGTAACATTGCTTTTATCTTGACACGTTATATATCAAGAAACTGTGCAGACTACAATGTAGAAAAATAGTAGGTTGGTTCTAGTTGCCGCTAATTTAAAAAGTACCTTACCCGGGTTGGAAACAAAGGTCGCCCCAATCGCATTTGGAAACGGAATCTTTTGCTACCTGAGCCGCAAGTGCAACCGAAACAACTGTTGGTCAACACTGGCAGATAGGATTACAGGTGACTACGTCAAGACCGCTATTGGAAACATAGCGCAAACCAAGCAAATCAAACATATAATAAATAAAACAGCGAAAAAATATAGCCCCTACAAAGCGAAGAGTTGCGTGCCACACTTGATGCCAATTGCAAACACCTGTTGATGCGAGCGTGATTTTGTCTAATCTGGTGGCGGGATGAGAATACTCAACTAGTTTTTATAACTGCTTGAGACAACTTTTCCTACTTCTGTCTGCTGCCTTTACCCTGTTTGTTGCCATGACTCCTATTATCCAATGACAGCTCCTTGCAGCCCTAATCCCATTTTCCTGAGGGTGCTACCTAATACCACACAAGACTTTTCTGGAAGTCCGCAGCCACATCACTGTGATTCCTATATTTTTCCACCCGCCGATAACTCCCTGATAGCCATGGTGAATAACGTCAGGAGTTAACTCCACACCGCTCATTACCATCTAATAACCAGGTAGTTAAAAATATCGGCCAGTATGTTCAACAAGCGAGCGTGAACCGTCGCTACAAACAAGTTCTGGCACAAGGATGGTGTTACTGATGACTCTGTTATTGGTGAGTTTCTGAAATGAGATGATGCAGCTGCTGAAACAGTCGGACACTTACTGGTTCTAAATCCTGTCGGGATTCGTCCTGCAGTACAAGTTTTGTTATGGG
>JAECUM010012934.1:0-74987 GCA_016617855.1 Megalonaias nervosa
TTTTGGAAATGGGTAGTAACTTTGATTCAGTTTGTTTGTTTATCTATACATGGGTGTGTACATTTATATGTTGATCAGACAGTCAGACCTGTGTGTATTTATATGTCAATCAGTCAGTCAGACCTGCCTGGGCTGTATGTTGATCAGTCAGTCAGATCTCTCTGGGCTGTATGTTGATCATTCACTCAAAGCTATCTGGGTTGAAACTCTTTATATTCTAACTGAAATCAAACATATTGTTTGGGTGCATCTTTGTATGTTAATTATCAAAACTGGGTTACTGTGACCTGCTTTTCAGGATTTATTCAGCATTGCTACATAATCATGTCTGGGCTCTAATTATAATACCTTTAAGCCTTCTATGACCATGCATGCAGAATTGATGCTTCATAATGTATACAACTTATTCTTCCTGTCTGCTAATGTGAGCTCATTGAAGAATAAAGTCGGCAAAAATGTTTAATGAAAGAAACACAAGGAAGAAGATAAAAGATGTCATCAGTACAAATTATTCATCTAGTTCAAAAATACATATGTGACTCCAGTAAGGAAATATTCCTCACTTCCTTTCTTGTATAGTAAGAAGCGGAAACTGAAGATAATTTTTGATGGCTGGTGATGAAATCATTTCAGTTAAATGTTTTGCAACAACATAGTCTTTTCAGTGTTTTATAAAGGGAAATAGTGATTGAAAATCATAAAGTAACCATAACAGAAAAAAGTTGAAGATTTGGTTTATATTCCTTTTAACCTGGATTACCATTGTGGTGGAAGATAACTCAAGAAAATTTGGAAGACAAATGTGCCTATTGAAAATTTCATTCATGAATCACATACCAGTAATATTTAAGCATCAGTGTCATGGGTCTTATATCACAAACAAAAGTGGCATCCATAAGAAATTGATGCAAGTAGTAGAAGTTTGTTCACTGCGAAACACAGGCAACCTGAAACTCCATATTTAATATATGTGTCATGATGGTTCTATGAAGCAACCACAGATGGGAGAAAACATATTTCGGATTAAAGAAGGTAATACAGGCATGCAGTTTGTGCAAGAAATTTTGCTGAATGTTAAATGTCCCTCTTTCACAAACAAAGTGTGGATTCAGTAAGGTAATATGGGCATGCAATTTGCACAAGAAATGGTACTGAATTTAAAATGTTGAGCTTTGACAAGCAAAGTGTGATACAGTGATCCATATGGTAATAATTAAGGTTCATTGACATAGATTTATTATAGACATAATGAATTTGGCATTAGTCATATCATAGTTCAGTATAATTTGACTCCAAAGACCACAGGATGATTGCAAATATGATCGTGAAGGGGTGCATTATCAAAGTTAAGGAGATGTTCTTCAGTGGTAAAACTTCTGTAATCAGAGAGCAACTTACTTGCCACTACCATATGATCTCCTATTGTCCAAGTTCCAAGGAGCTAAACATATGACACCATATCTTAAAACTACATCTCTGATCACATGTATAAAGAGAGTTCATTCATTGTAACAAATATCCACCCCCACCCCTGAGTCACTGACAATATGTTGAAGATGTATCATGCTTCAGAACTGGGGGCCCCGAGTGGCCAAGTGGTCTAAAGCGCTCTCCATTACGGATCACTGCCATCTCACCTCTGTCTGTGTGGGTTCGAGTCTCAGGTTCGGTCAGTGTGGGTATGTGAGAAAGCTTGCCAGTAGCTTCTCGTGGATCTGTGGTTCTTTCCGGAGTTTTCCCAGGTTCTTCCTCCACCATTTATACTGGCTGCCATGTATAGCCTATCTTGTGCTGAAAAATGGCTTTAAACCCTACAACAACAACAGCAACAACAACAACAATCAGAACTGATTTGCTGTGATCTACTTGTCATTATTTGTTCAGTATTGGTTAAAATCCTGAATGGTCACTAATTCAGATACCTCATAACCTATATTGCTACTAAGATTGAAACCTAGATAACTATATTTGCTTCCAAGATTGAAACCTAGGTACCTATATTGCTACCAAGTTTGAAGTTTTATATGAAGAAGACCTTAAGTTAGGTTTTCAATTCTTTGAATAAAAATTTGACTTAGTTTATGGCCGCTGTTTTCCAATGCATCATCATTTGTTTCTGCTTAGTAACTTTTTTAAAGAATGTAATAGATGGAATATTATCAGTAAGACATAAGTCAGGTTTGATTTTCACTTTTTTCCTGCCAGACTTTTGAGTTACAGCCCCTGTTTAGCATAGAACTTTGCCCTTGTGGACTGAACCAATATTTCTTCAGTTGCACCAAGTTGGCAGGGTCATCCATGACATGTTTACATTTTTACCAGTTTTTTATGTTCACATTTTGTTCATACATAGCAAATCATGTATGATCTGCTCATTAAATATTTGAATAATGTTCTACTCAGGCAACGAACTGACAGAAGAAACAAAGTTGAGGTTTCTGGAGTTATTATGTGTTTTCAATGGGAAAGAACCGCCACCTTTGGCACATCCAGAGACAGTCTTCTTCAGCAGCCAGGAAGCACGGAAAAAACCAAGATTTAAGGAAGGCATTAAAGATGCAAGCAAAACTTCATGGGAGTAAGTATGTTTGTTCAACGAAGTCTGTATTGATCACTTTTATCCACAGGCTATTAGTCAGAGGGGAATGTTGCTGGTTGCCTGTCAGGGTATATTAAATGTCGCAAAGTCTCTTCTGAGGGTACCATTTCAACATGAGAGTGTATTTGTATGCAGTCCACTAGGGTATTTAAGATAATATTTGCACAAGTAAAAAACAGATTTTATTGATGCTTCAATAAATCCAGAAATCTTTTGGCTAAAAGTAGATTTCACCACATTTCTGCCATAATATGGCTGACTATATTGAATACAAATGTAATTGTTTGCATAGTGATATGGCACAAAGCTTTTAAATAAAGGGAAACAACTCAAGACAATAGTGAGAAAAAGAATAGAAATAATGTTGTTTCCAAATCAGTGTATGTAGTTGTTATGTATGTCTTACCATTTTAAAATTGCTAAGGTGGAAATGCTGCAAATGGAAAGTCACCACCTAAACCAAATTCTGTCAGAGCACAGCATGTCCACAGTTGATAGAATTGTATGCTCCAAAATCAAGCATTACTCAAGTTTTTATATCTAGTGGATTTACAGCAGACTTCTTGGGTGAAAGTCACTTTCCATATCGCATAAAATTTTCTGTACTCTCAAATTTTTCATGCTGCATCATATCAACTATTTGAATTATTTTTTTGTACCTTCATTTTGTTGAAAGAAGTTTGTTTCTTACTAAAAGTATGCACACTTAGAACTTAAGAACGAGTTTAAAATTAGATCTTTCTACCCAGCGTTTTTGTGACCAGAAAAAAATATAAAAAAGTATGCAGAAAATTTACAGGCAGATCAGTAATATTGATACAGGTGATTTTGATCTTATTAAATACACATTTGTTGTGAAAAGTTTACAAACCATAGATATGCATTTACATGTTGGGTCCAACTACAAACACCGTAGACCTTGATCTACCATTGCATAATGATCTACAGATTACTCCCAACAAACTGCATGAATCCAGTTCTGCCAGTGAATTATACAATGTGTAGTTTGCAGTCAACCTAACTTATAATAAAGTATAAATGGTAACAAGAATTCGGAATTAGATTTGGCGTAGGAGATATGATTATAGTTAAAGCTGTTAAACATATTTTTGACCCATTTAGGAGAAAATTATATATATACATTTAGATAATCACTAATACATTTAAAAAAACATATCATGGAAAATCTGGTTTGGTACAAAATAAAAATATGCCTTTACATGACTTGTACAGACATGTCAGGTTACTGTTTAAGAAATTTAAACATTGCATCAGAATTTCTTTCTAATTTGAAGACTATTGCGAAAGTAATTTCACTTTAAAACAGTTTGTTGTTGCGCGCAGTACATTATATTTGTATCAGAATTAATAAAGTAATTGTCTTATTCAAGCTTGTGTAGCAGTCTTCAAGAACCTGTACCATATGATATTGTAGTGTGTGCTATACAGAACTTTATACAGGGTTCTGTATGTGTTTTTGCAGCATTATACAAAGTTAATATAAAAAAAAATAATATGGTTTGGGTGTCTGATTGTCCTCACTATAGGTCCAGGGACATTCGTATTGGTCCAGATAATGTTGTATTGGCAGTTTTGGTTCAGTATGATAAAGTTTGACCTAACAAGGCCAGTATGAAAATACTCATTTCATAAATATAATAACATAGCATGAAACATAATTATGTTATACTATCTTATAATGAGTACCATATTAGAATGAAATATGTATATGTACTTCATGCACCTGAATGAAAATCAGGGTAGATTGTGTTATCCTTCCATATTGCTCTTTTGGTCATTCCATCAGTCTTGTGAGCATTTAGTGTTACTTTTGACCTTCTATGTTGTCCTGTTGGTCATTGCATGTGGCTTGTATGGCATATATTGATACTCTTGTCCTTCCATATTGCCCTGTTGGTCATTCCATCTGTCTTGTAGGCATATGTTACTTTTGTCCTTCCATATTGCCCCATTGGTCATTCCATCTGTCTTGTGGGCATGTATTGTTACTCTTGTCCTTCCATCTTGCCTTGTTGGTCATTCCATCTTAGTGGTAAGGGCATATAGTGTTACTGTTGTCCTTTCATCTGTCACAGTCTGTCAGTCTATCTGTGTTGTTGTGGGGTTTATGGTGGTACTATTGTCCTTCCATCTGTCACTCAGCCTGTCAGTCAATCTGTCTTGTGGTGGGGTAGATAGTGTTACTATTGTCCTTCCCTTTGTCTCAGTCTGTCAGTCCATCTGTCATGTGGTAGGGCATATAGTGTTACTGTTGTCTTTCTATCTGTCTTTGTCAATCAGAATCATGAACAACTTCTAGTTGTAAAAATGATGGACTCTTCCATTCATATAAACATTATTTTGACAGCAAGATGTACTTGACATTTAATGCAAATTTCTTTTTCTCTCTCTGTGAAGCAATCAGTTGGCAGAGACATTATTTGAAGAATTGCCAAACAAGACACCAGAGGCTTACACATATCTCATTCGTGGAATGGCAAAGGTATTATTCTGATATTTATCTCCACACTTTAGCTGTGGATATTGTGATACACTTTGATTGTCTGTCCATCCATTCATCCATCTGTCCACTGCTATATCTCCTCAAATGATGGAGGGAAATCAACTAAACTTTGTAGTTATTCTTTACATTGGGATAACCATATGCAAACAAAGGATCTTTCTGGGCTCCTGTCCATGTGGTCCCCATGAGGGGTGAGTGGCAGAGGGACCAACCATTCCAATTATCACAAAACTATTCCTATTTTTAACCTCAGGTTACACTACTGTGATCAGTTAGATTCTGATTTTCCAGTTACAAATATTTTTGTAAAGATGAACAGCAACTTGATTGTTGGAGTGCAGTAAAGAGTGTTTACTGCATTCATAGACAAAACATTTTCTGTTAGAATGATCAAGTTTAATTTGGGGATTAAGGTGGCTGAGTTGTCTAAAGTGCTCACATTTACCAATCACTGCCATCTCACCTCTGTTGTGAGTGGGTTCGACTCTCTGGTTTGGCCAGTGTGGGTATGTGAGAAAGCATGCCAGTAGCTTCCTATGGGGTGCTGGTTCTTACTGGGGTATTTCTGGGTTCTTTCTCCACCAGTTATACTGGCTGCCAGCCTATCATGTGCTGAAAAATGGCATTAAACCCACAACAGCAACAAATTTAATTTCCCCAGCCATATCCGTAATTACTGTATATTTGTGTGGTTTCTCATAGAAAATTAGCTAAATTATAATATTTTTATCATCAACTGACATGTGAAAGCCAGGTAAACAGTAGGTTAAATAACGAAGGCCCTGATAATCACACCTCATTCTAGATCAGTAAGATATAATCATGGGCTCCTGGTTCATTGCAATTAAAGAATGAAAAGAGATGGTTTTGTTTTGAATTTTTTGGACTAAAATAATTTTGAGATATATATTAGCAATCATTCTATACCTGTATGTTGAATGAGTACAGCAGCTCAGAGTGACACACCTGATATTTTTAATGGACATTTGCATGTCATTAAAAGGCATTTCAACAAAAAATATAAAAATAATTATAAAAAAACATGACTATTGTCAATTTCTTTCAATATGAATAAATTATGGACTCATTAAGTTATTTTCACATAAACATTCATGTGACAGAACCAGGGTTTCAAGCCAGTAGATTTACAAATTTCGATTGGCTTCTAAGTGATTTATTTATCTGCATAAACAGGTAGATTTTTTTCAGCATAAATTTTATGTGTTTGAAAGGGGATTGAAAACAAAACATGATCTTTTGTCATACTGAAGTAGTCCCCATCTCTGGGTTTCCATGGGTCCTGGAATCCTGGAAAAGTTTTTGAATTTAAAAAATAAATTTCAAGGGCCTTAAAAAGTCATGGGATTTCAGAATTTTGGAAAAGTTATGGAATTTGTGACAATGGAGTTCAAAAGATTGATAACTGCCAATTTCATAAAGCTGCATGCACCTATTGAAAAAACTTGTTTCGAAGACGACACAATTTAGCCACAATGTCATAACCTCATGGTTGAGGCTATGATCCGATCCTATACATTACAATGGAGCAAATAAAACTATTGTCAGAGACAAAAAGATGACTGTAGTTAAAATATACTGCCTAATTAGAGTTACATTTTTCAAGAAGTTTATGTCAGGTAAATCATATTGGTATGTTTATGCTAATCGTACTTTTACCACCATGACAGACAACACAATACTATTACAGTAATTCATTTTCCAATTAAGGCTTGCTATGCCATATTTGGATATTCTACAATATGTTATTCAATGTATACTTCATTTACTACGATCTGTTTTACATTTCCAAATAAAGTAACAATGTCTTTATATGGCGCTCAAAAAATGAGGCTGAAAATGGAAGAAGTTATCATTTGAACTAATATGGTGGACAATCCAAAGAAAATATCGGATAAAGAAGGTAAATCATATTTTGCACATAATTCTACAACTATATGTAGCAGTTCTGGTATTAAATAAAAGGACTGTTTAATTTCTTTAAGTATATGTAAGGAACATGTTCAAAATTTATAATTGAAGGCTAACAAAACGCCAGGTGTATATCACACCCAGCAGCTCCATTGATACACATAGGCTTATGTTAGTAACCCTCTGTAGAGTAAGGGTACTATTATTAGTACTAGACACAGTTTTGATTGATAAACTAATTAATTTCATATAACAAGAGTCCTTGAGTTTTGTGAAATTACCCTAGACAAGTTTTTGGAAAAGCCATCCTTAAGGGGCTCTTTCTCTTCATGGCTCAGATCCAAAACATTTTCTCCACTTTTATAACAACAAAATAAATTTTGTTTTACTTGAAATAATCAGTAAAAAATACATGATGTATTTATGCTTTTATGAATAATTTATTCCAACTTTTAAAAAAACTGACCTAATTTATGTGCGTGAAAACTTAGAAAATTTTGTGCAATACAAAAGATGCATACCTTTGAAACCCAGTGCAAACTCAGGCCCTTTGGTTCTAATCAGCATACACTTCAACTTTAATATCCAAACATTGTTGAACATGTTATATTTTTTAGCCATTGGTTTCATAGCATTGGGAGAAAGGGGTAGAGGAAAAGCATGCAATTAGGCATTTTGACATGAACAATAAATGTAAAAGCTGTTCTTGAATATTGCTCTTAAAACATTACATTAACAATTAAACAAGACAAAAAATCCAAAATACCAACTATCTGATATCATTTTTGTATGGTTCACCTCCACTGTATCTTCAATCTGCCAAAGGTTGATTGATTTTCATCAAAGGTTCAGAAGACATCATGGACCACCTTTGATCCCTTTGTTACTTATAACACCTCAAAAAACATCCCACATTTGGCCTTAAACTTCCCAGATTACAACAATAAGATACATATGTCAGCTGTTCCTTATTAATTCAAATCCTATTACACAGCCACACATTATCACACCAGTCATTGTTCTGATGGAGCATTTCCAGTCCCAGTCAACGTTCTGGTTGATTTCTCTTATATATTGACAGAACACCTAAAATTCAGTTTGTTTCTTTATTCATTTTTTAAAACGTTTTATAAGAGTAGATTTCAACTATAAAATGGCATGTGTGGTAGTCAGCCTTTAAAACAGTATTTTTGGCCTACCACCAGTAAAATCATATGTATGCATAACAGTTATTGGTATGATGCATGGACTGGTACATGTACATGTATTACGACATTTTCAGCAAATGGTGAAACTTAATAGTTATTCATAATTAAATTTTCTTATGGCATACCTTTTGCATTTCAACACCTACACCTGTCTCATATTCTAGGTTAGGGTACTGAGAGTTTTTGTAGTGTATGGTCTGGATATCTTCATAGTGAAACTGTTTAGTTGAGTTAGTTTAATATAAATATAGCCACCCCATCCTCCTGTTGTTGCATGCTAGTAGGTACATCAGAGACATGCTATACATTTATTTTAATGGATAGGCTTTAGTTATACTACAGACATTAATGAAAGACAAGGATTGATTGCCACTCCTGAGCAAATGTTTCCATCATTTAATAAGATATACATCAGTATGAGACTTTCCTTTTCCTTTACAGTATTTTGAAGCCGATAAAGCTTTTCATCTGTACAATGAACTGAAGGAAAAGAAAATATCAGGTATTGATATATTCATTTCTTACTTGTGATTTTATACATGCTGAATGATATACCTTATGTTGATGTACTGTTTTTGTCCACATGATTGAACCCTGTATAGATGAACCATAAATGGACACAGACAACATACTCACGCATATAATATATGCATATGCAGGTTTCATCTGAAAAATTATGCTGATTTTTTGCCAGTAATTACTTTCATCCAGTCAGTGACCATCATTCTTTTAATTATGGTATTGAATATGTCAAATATGCCAGTGCACAAAGGCAGGTTATGTATCTTGAAAAATATTTAGTTGTCTGTGATCTAAAATGAATTTTTACTTTCTTAATAATTAATCATAGTAAACAGCACTTTTACTTGAAGCCTCCTGCAAAAGCATTGTTGTGTTGCAATTACATTTTTATAGACACAGAAGAATTTATTTCAATTTGAGGGCCTGCTGACATGATAAATTGATGAAATTGTCCACAAAAAGAGACCAAGTTTCCTTCAGAAACTTCTTAATATAGCCAAAAAGAGGTTATATTAGCTTGAACAAAGGGAGGTAATCCAAGAATGTTACATTAGCTCCAGGTTCATATATAATATTCAAAATATTTGCATTACTTGGAATGTTACTCAACGTCCATGAATGTGCTTACATAAAATCAGTGTCATTTGCCTATCTTCCTTTAGAGGGCATGTCTGGTTTGGTTTTGTCTGGGTAGATGTACCCAATTTGATAAAACGGGGAAAAATCCAATACTTTTGTCCAAACTTTAGTGTAAGAACTGTTTATTTTTCATTCCTATATATTAATAATTGCAATTATATTGTTCCACGTTTGAAAGCATAGAATTGTTAATCAAAGATTTATGTGCTCGATCTTCCAACATGCAGCTTTTTGCATATTATTTATAATGCTAATTAGAAATTGCATTACAGAGCATTTAATTAGCAATCCCTGCATACCAGTTTTTAAAATACAGTGCAAGTACAAATTTGTGCTGTAAGTAAAAATCTCTAAAATGTACACAACAGACAACTTTTTCCAAAAATTATAAAAAATAAATTTAGTGAAACTGGCTGACAGAACAGATGTGATAGGGCTTGGGTATATTCTTTCTGGGTCCTTTTCCACTTTGTTTATCAGTTGCTATAGATAAATATTAAAAAGTAAGCAGCACCAACATGTAAAATCTGTGACTGTTGTCGCTTTATTGCCTTATCAAATTGAATTTAAATTATTGTTTACTTCATGAAATATATTTGGTTTCTAAAAAGTTAATGTTGTAAACAGAATGACATAAACAAGTTGATGTCATAGCTTCGTATGTTTTGAGACATTCTAGCTAGTCTTAATGCTTTAATAGCATGGAAAAGATAAATGAAAGGAGACACTTTTATGTAAGAGTTCCGGTCTTGTCTCACCTGCTTGAGCAGAAAATTTGTTTCATCACTGTGAACAGAGTTAAAGTTGTTGGTTTTTTTTTAAAGTCTTCAAAATTCACATATCATCACATTTGTGGATGAAAATTTGAAATTTTCTGAAATTTTGTTATATTACATTAAGTTCTTAAGTTCTAAAGTTTTGATCGGACTTCCTGCCTTGCCTGTCTTGTTTGCTTAATGAAAAAGTATGTTTCTTAATTGCTATCTACCTGTTATAATGAAGTACATTTTGTTACTGATGTTGGGCCCCAGGTAGCCAAGTGGTATAAGGCACTCACCTTTACAGATCACTGACATCTCACCTCTGTCCATGTGGGTTCAGGTCGTGGGCTCAGCCATTGTAGGTATCTGACAAAGCTTGTCGTGGGTTGGTGGTTTTTCCTAGGTTCTTCCACCACTAAATATACTGAATACCATGTATAGCCCATCATGTGCTGAAAAATGGTGTTAAACCCATAACAACAGCAACAACAGTGTTTCATTATTGTAAACAATGTTAGAATTTTGTGTGTTAAAATTTTCAAAGACACATATTTTGAACATCAATTGCTGTATTGAACTGTAACATTTGGATAATATTACTTCAGGTCTAAATTTTTTAACTGATATGCAAAGAGTTCCTACTTCACATACTTAAGTATTATGGTTAACAATTTTAAAGTTTTTTCGTGAACATTTATCAAATTCAGATTATACTGACAATCGTATTGATGCAAGTGGGACACTGAGTTATGCAAAACACTTGTGTTCCTTTACATCAGTGAATTTCAATTGAACTTTACACCTAGAAAATATGAATAAATCCCTACTCTGAAAAGATGGGCCAAGTTCAGAATTTGCTTTACAACAAAAGTTATGGGTTGCTTGTTCAAATATTGATGTAAAATGTAAAGAAAGATATCAGATTTTTGTAGAGTTGCATTAAAGTAATTTGTGGGAAAGTTTAACAGTTCTCCAACTCTGCCAGATTTAGCAAGGAATGTAGTAGAGCCCATACATCAAAAGGTCACAGTTGAAGACTAGTTATGGTTGAAGAGGGTACGAGAGTGGATATGTAGAAAAAGATACTGTTTGTTTCCTAATTATGTGACTGAATGACATCTGTTTAGTTTGTTGCCTTAAAGTGAAAGCTGTAGCATTGTTGTGGATGTAGTTGACCATTACTGATACTTGTACATTAGTGATTATTGTCAGTGATTTAATATCTCATGGTGGGAGTGACTGGATATTCATTTGGGATGACTACTGTCTGACTGAAGCCTGTCATAGTATATTGCATTACAGAACAGCTGAATCCCAGTACAAGTTGATGAGCATCAAATTGTGTTGAAATGTTACAACATCTACTTTGGCAAAGCTTTCTCATGACAGAATAGTTTAACAACATATGAAACATCAATAAATATTGCTATTGTTGTGATGTATCATAATATAACAGATAGTGCAACCATTGTATTGAATTTACTACTATATAAGTATTGTTCTGCATACTTATAAGTGATCAAAATCTAGTATTTATGTCACAGTTTGTAGGTAATTTTATCTTACCTGGCTAAAAGGTCAAGTAAACTTATGGTATGGTCCCGCATCAGTCGTATGTCATCCATCAACATGCTGTTCATATCCCAAAATGAAGTTGGGGGTGGGTATAATGGAGTTGGCTTGTCCATCCATCCGTCTATACATCACACTTTTGTTAACTTAATATCTCAATAACCCTATGAGATACATTCATAAAACTTGGTGTCCTTTAATATTATGACTAGACATTTTTTCCTGTTTAAAATGGATTCTGTCTGATCAGCATTTTAAGAATTTCCACCATTTATGGCAAGACCAATTTATTGGAAAGCAAGACATAGCAGTAACTTTTCCACTTCCACCATTGACTCAGTATCATTATCAACTGTTTAAGGTTTTGGTTTAAGTTTTTACCTAAATCCCTTGATAGGTTTTCCTCATATCTGGAGTGGACTGTTTTGATGATAAGACAGTGCATTCTGACATGCTTGATTGACTTTAGCTTTTTTTCAAGGTGGTGGTCGTGTGGTCTAAAGCGCTCACCATTACGGATCACTGCCATCGCACCCCTTTCTGCGTGGGTTTGATTTCTCTGGTTCAGCCAGTGTGGGTATGTGAGAAAGCTTGCCAGTAGCTTCTCGTGGGTCGGTGGTTCTTTCCGGGGTTTTCCCAGGTTTTTCCTTCACCATTTATATTGGCCGCCATGTACAGCCTATCTTGTGCTGATAAATGGCATTAAACCCTACAACAATTCCGAATTTTATTCAAGGTGAGTTATCAAATCAAAGCATGAAGCTTTTGCTCAATGGTGTTTGTTTTATCCTAGATGCCTTGATATTTTTTTGCATAATTGGAATGAATCAGATGACTATTCGTTCTGTGCCATACATCCTTCCCTCTTTTGACCCTGTAGTCAAGGTGACATTCATAGAATTTTTAAATTATGAAGCTACGATGATTCTTTGATTGACACATTAATTCCATTGTCCTCAGGGTCAAGGTCACAGTTTTAGCAAATTTGCATTAAGGTTTTAAACTTTGTTCATTTGCTTTTATGTCCTAAATCCATTTTAGAAATTTTATCATACTAATCATTATGAAGCTAATACACTCGATTCTGTGATGTGCTTCTTATGACCTACCTTGCTTTTAAGCTCAGATTTTTTGCAGCAATGTTTTGATCATGGGTTCCTTGTGCAGGCCCAGACGTTGTTGTTATTACAAATACGTATCTATCCGTCTACCCATTCATCCTTTCATTACACTCTTCTTAAGTTAATATCACCTAATTGTTTGATATCTCTTCAGGAAAATTTGTAAAACCTGATTTGAACAACCTCTTCAGTGAGCACCCACCTGTCATGACCAGAATCATCATGCACAGATCAAATGTATGATATAATCTCGGGCATGAACAGTCACCTGCTAAATGCAGGCAGTGGCCACAACATTATGGCAGAATAAGGGTTTTAACACTGTATGACAAAACCAGATATAAACACTACTGACATTTATTAAACTGTTTTGTAACCGTGAATACTAATTAGAATGCAGACAGAGAGGAAATTGTTCATTTATTATGAACCAAGACTTAAAAAATGATGTGAAAAGTTTAGTCTGGTTACTGATTTTCTTAAATGTTTATGGTATAGTTGTATGCAAAAGACTGTAAACCAGTCTTACTTATCACAAACTGCCATTATAGTGCAGTAGGCCTCTCGGTTTTGTGAGCAACCATTCCATTTTTATACAGAACAAACACGGATACACATAGTTTAAAGATTCATGCTGTTTGTTGATCTGTTATGAAAACCTGGTTAATTTTGTAGTTATTGTAATCATCATGGTTTGTATTCTATGTTGCTTTATTGATCTTGGTGATATTAAAATGCCTCTGACAGATTTCATCATCTTTTCTTGTTAGCACTTCTGTTAAATTCTTTTGTTTATTGAGTTAATCCATTTGTTATTTATATAATGGGTGATGCAAAGTTTTGGATTTTGGTTGTAAATAAATTTATTAAGTGTTATAAAAGCTAACTTTACAATATATGGTCAGGATTATAAGTAACTTCGTAATTCATATGTTATTAGGCTACATGTAAACTTCAAATAAAAATGTAAATGTTTATGATCAGTGTATCTTTGTTGCAATACAAGTCCCTTAGATGAATGCATTATTCTTTTAGCATGCACCATTAATAAAGAATAAAATATATGTACAATAATTAGGAGTACTTTTTCCTTCTTAAAGCAGTTGAATTTTAACCTTGAAAACTAGCTTTCAAATTTATACCATGATGCCAGTGTGCCATCTAATTAGGTTGCATTGCCAAAATAACCCCCTAAACCTAAGATGACTTCCTTCCCAAAACTGTGCAACAGAATTTGACAGAACGCATCCTGTCAGTAATTTTGCACAATGATGCGGATCTACTATTCACTATAGAAATTGTTACTAAAAATAGGTTTGGATTGGTTTGGGATTGAACTTTGGGGTTAAACACCATTTTCAGTATATGATAGCTATACACAGTGGCCTGTATATTTGATGCAGGAAGAATCTGGGAACAACCATTGACCCACAAGAAACTCCTGGCAAGCTTTCTCATACCTATGTTGGTCGAGCCAAAACTCAAACCTTCAGATGTGCTTGATCTATAAAGGTGAGTGCAATAGACCAATCAGCCAAACAGAGCTGTATTAAAAATATAAAAACCTTTAAATGTCAGAAAGCATCATTCTAACCCAGATTTCTTGGCCATCTGCCTTTTTCATCTGGCTCTTGAGTAGGTGTCAGCCAGATGGGTTATCTCATTCCCACTTGAGCATCTTGTTTTCTTCCTTCAGTGGGTAAAGAGGTCTATGATAGCATGTTGAGGATGTCGGGAAAATATTCTACCAGCTCAGAAGAGTGCTTTAAAAATATACTGGTAAGTCGCTAATTGAAATTGTTAAATGTGTTTTACGTATGGCATTTGTATCTGTATATAGCATGCACTGAGCTGAAAATATGCCCCATATATGGTAAATATATGTGCTGCATATGATTGATATATGTGCTATGTATAGTAAGTATATTTGCTATATAGGTCATTATACACGTTAGCTATGATCAATAAAAGTCCTGTATATGGTTGATATATGTGCTGTATATAGTCCGCACTTGCTATATTAGATCATTATACATGATAACTATGGCCAATACAAGTCCTGCATATGGTTGATATATGCCATATATGGTCACTATATGTCTATATATGGTCAGTATATGTACTATTCATATTCAGTATGTGAGCTTAATTTGGTTATTATATATGCTATAATTGGTCTATATATGTAATTAACTGATAGAATCTATGATGGGGTTTGCACTGAGACAAGGAAATCCCAGTCAAGGGGTTACATTGTTTGTCTCCCCACAAGGTTTTGATGAGTGGGGAGATAATGTAACCCCACAATTTCGATTTCCTTGTTTCTGTGCAAACCCCAGTGTAGATTATTTTTCTCACCCAACATTTTCTTTTAAAGTTAAAAAACCCCTTCATTTTTGCAATATAATCTGGAACATTCATCTCATACACTATTCATCACTCACTAATATTTCTTCACATTTATCTTTAGGTCATTCAGTCTTATAATGTTTTATGAAAATCAAAATAATCATCTCAGTAGAATCCAACTATATTTATTGTTATGCACCCTCACCCACAAACAGCACAGGGTTAGAAGTTAACCTAAAAAACCTTGAAAAGCTGAAAATTTTATTTTGACTTCAAAAAACCTTTAAAAAGCCTTTTAAAAAACTGAGAGAAACTTAAATAAATAATAAAAACCTAAACATTTTGTAACATTTGGTGATTGGCTCTACCCTAATCCTCCAAGAGTGCTTCCTTTTTTTTTGCACACAATTTTTTGTTTGGTTTACCTAGCAGTCTTGAAGGTGTATGAACTGTGCAAATTAAAGACATGTGGTCAAGATTTAGAAGACATAGGACAAAATATACCCTGGTTTTAAGGTTCAGTTCTGTACCAGTAACTGATGTTTGATGGGGAGACCACTCTTATCTGACTTGTCTTGGCAAGCAGATGACCTTATAGATCTAAGACATGGTTACATTTTTTTAAAACTTTTGGAGGACTGAAATTGAATGGTTGTGGATGTTCTAGCTTCTGTGATTAGGTAACTATAATAAGCTTTCAATGCTAGTTCTTGGCTGATTGAAAGGAATGGGAACAAGACGTCCAGAAACTAGGTTTCACACTACGTGACAGCTTGATTTCCACATTTTCTGCAATAAATATTCAGTAAATTGTTGCATACTTGAACATTTTGTTTTCTACATCTAGGATCTCCTCGTAGATATGAGTGCAGCCAAAGTAAAGCCAGATGTACTGACATTCAATGCGGCACTGAAATCTCTTATCAAATTTGCTGGGTTTTTGTCTGATCCTAAAGTCAGGGGAGTTGATTATGTTGGAAGAATTCTGGCTGAAATGAAATTCCTTGATATTGGTAAGAAAACAAACATATTGTCAACACTTTATTTTTGTAAGTATAATTTAGTTTACCTTAAAGTACCATTTTTCTTTTCATGTTTATCCCTCACTATAACACAATTTAAAGAAATCATATAAGTGTGCTGTGATATAGATAATGGTCACCTGATACTGAGTGTACATGGTATGAAATAATATAATTCAATCAGTGCAATGGAGGCCATGAATATAACTATTATATCTGGGCTGTGTTATACTGAGGGTACATTATATGGAATAGTATGATTCAACTAAGTGTTACATTTTGGTACATTATATGGAATAGCATATTTCAACTAGTATGGTATTACACAGGGTGTGTTACACTCATAGTACATTGTAACAAGATATCACTCTTCTTAAATTCTTTGCAATGCCTCTGATTAGAAATGAGTTATGTGCACGCTTCTTAAGTGCACACTTTTTCGTTCAGTTTGTCAATTTATCGAAGCAACTAAAAAGTTAAACTATTGATATTCCAGGAATAAAAGTGAATTTATCGTGACTTTTTGATAAAAAATTTTATATAAATTTAACAACCTTTGATTCTATTTTGTAACACTTGTGATTTTATTGTATACTGCTTGTGATTTTGTGTTATGTTTGAGCTTTTTGAAAATTCTATGGTAATTTTGCAATTCAGCCACATATTGTTTTATTTGTCTGAATGGTGTTATTTATCTGTATCAATATTTTCTATCTCTTTATATGTTGTTTGTGTGTGTTCAGTCAAAAAAGGAACATTTCTCTTCAATAAAAATTTCACCTAGGTATGGTATGTATAATTTTGAACTTGTAGAATTGTTGCAGTTCTAAAATGAATGAATACATTGTATTGAGAAAAAACATGACAAAATGAATGCTATTTATTGAATAGCTAATCATTCAAAGTTTTCCCTGCACCAGACTGATATTTTAACGCAAATTGCTGTGTTAACTGAAATGATTCAATACAGTCTTTACTGATGATACAAAATGAGTGCAAGACTTGCTTAGAAACAGACAATAAGTAAGCAGTCTACCTTACTTGAGACCATTTGTGTTTAATTCCCATTGTTGGTTTATATTCATACCAAGCATTGTGTTTGCAAAGGTGTCACAGTCAATGTGTATGTGATGGGGGGGGGGGCACAATAGTGTTACCATATTTAAAAGTTATATAAGCCTGCTACCTCATGAATCCAGCCCCACAAAAAGATAAAAATGGTCTTTCCCTATCTCAGAAAAACAAAGGGCAATAACTTTTGCCCCTTACCTCCCCTTGTCACTGCCAGGTGTCACTAGTTTTTCAGCTTAGCTGCTGTACTGATAACATGTACATTATACCTTCAACAATCCAAGCCATTTTAATGTTAAAATTGGACTATCCAACATTCAGTTTGGATTTATTGTGTTGGACAATCATTCTTCTACAGTTGTATACATTATCATTTGTTCACTCTTTTCCATAAACAGGTCAAGAGCAGTGGCTATGCAAGATCCTGTTCATGCATTAAAACACTACTTGAAATACACAGAAACAAGCTGTGGCATATGCAAGTCCCTCTTTCTTCTGGCGAAAGCCCGGAAATAGGATATCACCACTCAAGCCCTTGCTTCATTGCTGAAATGGGTTATATGTTCAGCATACTCAGAGGTCTCACAAGATCAGAGTTGCCTCATGAAGAGTACTGCTCATGATATTAGAACAATCTTGGCAAGCCTCTCGTTCAAATGTAACATTTCGATCTGAGATATTATAGAAGCTGTTGGTTGCGATGCAGGGACAGCCTTCGCACATTTTTATTTTATTTATTTAGCTTCGTAGACCAAACCTTGAATCTGGTAGGGCCGATGGCAGCAGCCCAAATGACCACCAGACCCAATTAAAACTATCAACACAGCCTCATAGCTTTGCTGGATTTGCCAGTGAAATTCTGCAGGTAAGAAGATTTCAGTAATTACCTTCTTAACTCAGTGTAGGGGTCAAAGATTAAGTGACCCTAGGCTGTGTGGCATATGTAATTAGGAGAATGGGTTATCATTAGCATGAGGAATCCAGCCATCGTTCGCAATTAGGATACCCAAGGAAGAGTTCAGATGCTGAGCATTCACTCCTATTACCTATTCACCTAATGTTAATGTGATTGGGGTACAAATTTGAAGGAGAAAGCAAATTTTTAAGTAAATTGTGTTTATCCAAGAATACTTACCCAATCACATTACTTAAAAACCCTACCATCCACCCCAACATGCAAGCATCATAGTTAGTATATTGCTCAGCTTAAAAACTAGTGACACCTGGTGGGCAAGGGGAGGTAATTAACAAGAGTTGTTGTCCTTTGTCTATGTAGATAGACAGGAAAAGATGATTTTTATCATTTTGTTGGGCTGGATTTGCAAGGTAGCAGGCTTATATTCCTAACATTAATGTGATTGCATAAGTAATCACAATTTACTTAAAAATTTGCTTTCTAGCAACTGCTAAGTTGTGTGTAACCATTACTTACAGTCATTTCAGTCCATAATGAAGCTTAAAGACAACTAAAACAAATCCATTAACAACAATGTAATATCATATTAAAACTGAAAAAATGTGAAGATGAGATTGATATTAGTATTGATACAGTTATTTTGTTTTTCTTAACTTTTTCATCATTTTGCATGCATGAAATATCAAACTTCTGTACTGCATCTATGTAAAATTGCATTTTTCCCTAGAGTGTTGGCTTCCTGCACCCAGTACTCAGAGTGGTTCAGAAGTAGTGCTCAATGCAGAAAAAGTACATGATTGATTTAAAAATATCATTGCTATAGCTTTACTCCAGCAAACATTTGTGTGTACTTTCTGACTCGGGTGACATGATATTCATTGGTTTTGTCCGAAAATCATTGAAGTGTGGGCTTCAGTACTCTGCTGTAATTAGCATGTGCACAGTGTTTCATTAGTAATTTGTGTATTGTGTATACACAATATTTCATTAGTAATTTGTGTATTGTGTATACACAGTGTTTCAGTAGTAATTTGTGTGCTGTGTATGCACAATATTTCATTAGTAATTGTGCTTCAGGCAATAGTTTTAGCTTTTTAAGTCATTTTGTTTGCTGGATTTAAGCATGGAAGGATAAAATGAGATATTCTTTTGTGAGATTTTAAATTGGTCGACAACATTTTCACTTGAATGAAATATTTGAATAAGTAATAAATCTAATTTTCATTTATAGTATTATTTCTTATTCTCTCTTTCATTTTCTGTAGTTACATTGAGTACGTTGTGCTTTTTCTCGTTTCTCACTTTGCTTACTTATCTCAAACATATCGATTTAAATTGAGAGGAAATTACAGCTGCTGGATGTCTTATAGATATGTGGTGAAACTATATAAAATGCTTTATAGTTAATCAGATTACAGATACAAGATTGATTTATCAAATAGCTTTGTTGATCTCAAGGAATGAAACACAATGGGGGATGCGTTTTTTTCATATTTTGCTAAAAAAATTATGGGTCTTTAAATTCATTGTTGAGGGCAACAAGGAAATCCATGAAAATTGGTACCCCATTTTGATGATAATTTTAGATTTTTTTTTTAACCATTTAAAATTATTCTTATGAATCTTGTCAGGTTGTTTGTTTTTACATTCCGGATTTGTTGTTTTTTTTTATCAGTAGTTGAAGCATGGTACCAGCATGAACAGTATAGATCCAACTTTGCCATTTGAATCACACTGCAACATGATGTAAACTTCACTGCATATGGCAGTCCTTGTATTAGAATAATTTTCAAGTGGAAAGAAAATGTCTCTACAGGATTTGGTTAAGATATGAATTATACATGGTTTGTTTGCTTCAAACATTTGCCAGAAGAGGTGGAAAGAGTTAGCAGAGAGATGAGGGGGAAGGTTCCCCAGGCTTACAATATTTGCCTACTCAAGGTGCCAGTCTGTAAACTTGCTGAAAAAATTTAAGTTTTAATCTGAAAAATTTAAAGTTCACACTGTTGTTTCTTTTTTATTGGCATTACCCTCAAAATTTTGGCACAGAGTATAATTTTTAAAAATCATCAAAAGGTCTCAGATTTTTCATGATTTCTGTTCTTAATATTTTTGTAGTGAAATTCAGGTGGTGTTTTTTAAAGATACAGTTAAAACAGACTTACAATTATCATTTTGATGTGACCAGATGGCATTGAATAAAACAGTCTGAGACCCATTGTGCATAAAAGAATGAGCATACAAGTAGGTTCCTAATATGCTTACAGGCACATAATTTTATTTTGAATCCTTATCAGAATCTCATGGCGCTGACAAGTTTGTGTTCAGAAGTACCTCTCAAGGATGGTCACCCCTTTAAAGTGGCCTATAGCCATATATTAGTACAAAAACTGTCATATTTACCCCTCATGAGCAGCCACATAAAGGTTGCTTGTCTTGGGTTTAAAGCCATGATTTCAGTACATGATTGTCTATACATGGTGGCCAGTATAACTGTTGGAGGAAGAACCTGGGAAAAATCCAGTAAGAACTACCAACTCACAGGAAGCCACTGGCAAGCTTTCTCACATACCCACATTGGCCAAGCCCGAGGCTGAATCCCATGTGGACAGAGGCGATTTGGCTGTGATCAGTAAAGGTGAGTACTTTAAACCACATGTCCACCCATGACCCTGCCACATGATGGTTGTGCACATATAGAAATCTCACTAAAGAGGTTAGTGTTAGGACTGGTTGGCCTGGTGTCAGGATAAAATGTGACTGGGTGGGACATCATGCTACATGTCTGCAGCATGATGCCCCAGTGCTAGACATCATAATAAACTACCACACTGCAGACATCGTTGCGATATGACTGAAAAGGCTACATTAAAAATCCAAATCACACACACACACACACACACACTATTATTGATTGACTTCTCAACACATTGACATTTTGTTCCAACATGCTGATAAAGTAACTTTAATGTATACAAAGAGGTAAATAATCCAACTGTCCTTACTGCTGTATATTCATCAGATTCTTAGCTTTGTCACTTTGATAATTACTTAAAAATAATTACTATTATTACCAATTATAATTATCAAGACAACAAAAGCTTACCACGGAGAAGCACAGTGTTGTTTAGCTAAATTCCATGTGACATCTGGACGACAGATTGTACAAATATGTTAGCTTTTGTGGCATCTCTCTCATAGGTTATAAAATGTACTTAAATGGGTACCAGACTCAAAAAAGTTGATCCTGTGACAAGCTCACAATTTTTGTAAACACTGAGCATCTTGTTTACTAACTACAAATATCAAAGAAGGAATAAGTTGCTGCAAATGTCCAAGATGTCATTAGACATTCTCATTTTAGAATGAAAAGTGAAAGCAATTCAGCAAAATGAAAAGTGGGAGTGCTTTGATCTCTGTTAAGAAATTTGATGTCAGAAAGATTCAAATTAACTTCATCAGTATAAATTCAGCTGCCTTGTGTGGGAGAATGGAATTGATATGCATAGAGAGATGTTTGTGCCCAGACTGTACTGACAAGGTGGATAATTATTCTTAATTTTTATAAAATAACGTTGATATTAGTCTTATCACATTAAGTCCATAACTTGATAACATTCTTGTGAATTATAAATGAAAATATTTAATATTTTTAACAATTAGTTACACCTTTCACACTTTATGTGTAGTTATTACATCTGTGTGATCCCACCCTCTGGAAAGGTCATCCCTCATATGAGGCCAATTTCCTGCTGCAGGATAAGAGGAGGGCTGTTGTTTTGTACAGTTTATTTTCTTCTTCAGAACCATGCCTTGCTACGTGGGCCCATGTGTTGTACGTTGCCTGCTTCCAGAAAAGTAAGGGTTTTTCAAACTACTAGACTGTTTCTTGCACCACCATGCTGCCATGAATGTAAAAGGTGCAGTAGTGTTACCCTTGTCTGTCCATCCTTTTATCTGTCCATTCATCCATCACACCTTGGCTTAGTTTTGTATTTAATTCAGTTTCTCCAAGTAATGCATCTTTTGCACAGTGCAACTTTAAAATGACCACTCAAGTTAGGTTAAATATATCTTACTATTTTCCTCCCTTCAACCCACTTTTCTCAATATTTTGTGATTAGTTAAGAGACTTTACACTATATTAGCAAAATTTAAAAAGATACCTTTAATATATTGTTTTTTTTTCTCACAACAAACAAAATAGATTATTGGTGGTCAGTATGTTTATATAAAAAATGGAACCAAGTCATTTGTTGAACCTGCTTTAAGTAGATAGGGATATGCATGTATTACTTTTCAGGCAGTCAAACAGTAGAGATAGTGGTGATGAAAATGTGGCTGTCATGGCAGCCATTTTGAAAATCATGTTTTCACTACTCCTCCAGAATGAAAGTCATATTGACATGGGATTTTTTTTACCAGAATACATCCTATTGTGTCCAGTTGAGTCTGAATGAAAATGGTGCCCATGTCATGTCTGATATCATTACCACATCATCCATCTTGAAATTCTACTGTTGCTATTCATCCTGAACCAAATGTCATATTGACATAGGCGTTTTTTTTACTGACGATCATCTTATGCTGTCTAGTTGGTCCCAAATGAAAATGGTACTTCTCAGACATTCCATATGGCCAGCACATTGGCCATCTTGAAAACCTTCTTAATTACTACTTCACGGAAATGAATGATTGTATTATCATGGAGTTTTTTTTGAAAGACTTTGTATGATGTTTAGTTGGTTGTAAATGAAAACTTGACCTCCAGTATGGCTTCCACAGTAGTCATCTGGACAATCTTATTATTGCTACTTCTCCTAGATGTCTGGTCATATCCACATTGTGCATTCACCAGAAGACTTCTTATGATGTCTAGTTGCTCCTAAATCAAACAGGTGCAAATGTGATATCCAATATGGCTGCCAAAGCAATCATCTTTAAAAAAATTTTAATTGTTACTCCTCCAAAAAAGAAAATCATATCAATATAACTGCTCCAGTGGCCAGTTGGTTCAAGCATAAGCCTCAAATGCGGGAAGTCGTGGATTCGAACTGGCCTAGTCTTACCAAAGACTTATAAAAATGGTTCAAACAACTTTCTCACTTGGCACTCAGCATTAAGAGGTTAGTGTTAGGACTGGTCAGCCTGGTGTCAGGATAATGTGACTGGATGGGACATAATGCTACATGTCTGTGGCATGATGTCCAAATATTAGATGTCACTATAAACTGCCACATTGCAGACATCGTAGCGATGTGACTAAAGTTTTTAAAGCTACATTAAAAATATAAATAACAAAAACACACATCTCTGAGATACAGCATCACAGAGATAAGAATTGAACCTGGTGGGTCTAGTGGCTACAACCCAGTTAACATCAGCACAACTTTCTCACAGGCTTGGTTTGAAAACTTTCACTGAATTCACTAGGATCTTTTCTTGGTAAGAAAATATCATTCATTTATCATTACCCTTTTATTGACATCATATGCTTTGTAACAATTGGTTGTGCTGCCTTCATGAGAAAAAAGTGGGTTATCCTTCATATAGTGACTACAGCTATATTTCCCTTGAACGTTACCAGTAGTAGAGATTGGATGCACATCCATTTCCTCCTCCTATTCTTACATGTAGGCTCGTACAAAAGTAACAAAAGAAAAGAGTGAAGCCAACAAACTTTGTAAATTTTAGCAAAATAATTTATTTCCCTAGAAACCAATGTAAAAATAGGAAATAGGACTTACAGTTTGTGAATATTATCCAAAAATTGATCCTAAAATTGAAAAATATAAGTCCTATCACTAAACAGTTCTAATTGAATCCAGGTTCGAATCTCGATGAAATTCCAATATGGAAGGCGATGATGTCAGATGAGGTTGTTGTACTAATGGCAACAGATCCTCGTTGAATCACAGTTTATAATGTTTCCTTTTAGAATTCCAGAATAAATTTCCACTGAATATCTTTCTTCCAGAACTTTTATAAATATGAAGCACTTGTTTAGTTTTCTGGAGAATAAATTATTAAATCCAAAAAATAGATGAATTTCAAACAATCTGACATAAACAATAGAAGAAATACCTTGAGCTCTGAGGTGTAGGAATACGACTGCCAAAATTTTACTGAGATATCAGTGTTAAACCCAACTAAAATGTCATTTCAGTCCCACGTGATGGGTCATGTGATCTCTTAACATTGAACAGCGCAATAAAAAAAATGCCATTTAGCACATAGGCAAGAATAGCCCTATCTAAAAATCAAATTCTCATGCCAGAAATAAAAAAAAAGAAAGGCAGTTTACAATTTAGCTAACACGTGGGCCAAAATGACCTTGGTAATAGCCAGTCGTTTTAACTCGATGTTTACAAGATCTATGAACCAGGGTGAGCTAAAAATAGTGCCAAAGTAACAGCTATAATCTAATCGGATCAAGCCATTTTTCCGAAAAGATATTCAAATCCAATGAAAATTATCATTACAATAAAATGTAATGAAACAAAAATAAAATAAAAAAGAATTTTAAAATTAACACACAAGCAATTTAATTACCTATACGTAACACTATTTCCTGTCATTGAAACATTAATATTTTTATTAGGGAACATATTCAGTGGAGAAAGTAACTTTTTAGTAAATTATTTTTCTCTGAGGATACTTACTGAATCACATTACTGTTATGTCCTCCCATACCTTCCCACAATGCATGCATCCATGTAGATGTTTTGCTCATCCTTAAACTGATAAACATATGGCATACAGGAAGCTACCTAGTGGTGGAAAGGGGAGGTAATTTTGGAAGTGTGTGCTCCCTTTTATATATATATATATATATATATATATATATATATATATATATATATATATATCTGTTATTTTATTGACTAGAGAGATGAAATTTTTCACCTTTCTAGTCGGGATTTGATTCATGGGAGAGCAGAGTTTATTTCCTAATGTCAATATTATCAGGTAAGTATTCTTGTAGAAATGTAACTTACTAATAATGTACTTTCATATTATATTGATTGGCAATATGGTTTGCCCTTCAGTTTTTTCAGACACTACTGCATTCAGAGTCCTGAAAGTTTACTTATAGATCCATCATGGCAAGTACTAGAATATTCAGTACCATGTAATTGCTTTGCGATCCAGCCATTAGCAATTATCTTGTTCGCTATTAAATAAATAAAACAAAAAGTAATTACTGAAATTGTTGTTATGCAAGTAAGATAGATCTTAAAAGGTCATTGAAGATTAGGAAATTTTTAATTATTTTATTTCTTCATTTCTACTTACAGATAGTGATGGCGCAAAGCTGTACGAGATTATTGACCACCTTCAAGGTCAAGAAATGACCTTACAGGATCCTGATGATTGTAAGTACATATAAATAGGTAATCCCACATGAGTTTACATTTGATAACAAATTTATAAAAAAACATCTTGAATTATATGACTTTTTTTACTTAAAGCAGGTGGCATATAATTGTTTGATGTAAAATTTATAAAACCAGTTGAATGATTATTATATGACATGACCTACTTGAAGCAGGTGGGATATAAATATTTGATACAAATTTATAAAAGAAGTTGAATGATATTATGTGACATGCGCTACGTGAAGTAATTGGTGTATTGTACTTTTCAACAAGTTTTATTAATTTTATTTTTGGGATTCTGTTTATCATATACCATATATATACTCGCTTATAAGTTGACCTTTTTTTTACTTAAAATTTGATTGATGCAGAGTTAAAGCAAAGTAGTGTTCATTGCTGCAACAGAGCATAGTACATCCAAGCTGAAAAGAATTTAAGGTGCATACAATAGAGTCTTAACAGTAACCAATAGGCATTACATGTAAAATATACTGTACATTTTGACATTTCAACTAAGTTGAATCTATCTATCTATCTATCTATTTATCTATCTATCTATCTATCTATCTATCTATCTGTATATATGTATATGTGTGTGTGTATATATATTCATGGTAGGACATCTCATCTATTAATAAAGTTACTATAAATAAGGTTTGTCTATATATTTTAATATTTTTAATTGCCTTACTATTTAAAGCAGCTACCTTACTATATTTCTTGCCCCACCTTTTTTTCATTTCAAGTGTTAGGCAACTCTGGTGTTTACAAGCAAGTATATTGCTCCTATTTTCATGCAAGTCCCAGCAACTTGTATTTGTATTAACTTTGTGTTTAGCGTTATGACCACTGTTCTTGATGCAATATAGGTTTGGATGTTAGATTTAATTCCAATGTGATACTTCCCCCATTTTCAGCCTGTGCATGCAGCCAGTATGGGCAAAAGCTTTGCCCAGTTTGTTTTCCAGAAAACATACATTTTAATTGAACCATGAGTTTAGTATGTGTGCTTGTTCAGTGCTAATTAGAGTTCTACATCTTCAAGTGAATGTTTCGCCTTAATTTCTTAGCTTGTTTTTCCATGTGACAACCCTTTGATCAAGCAATGAGTTTGATACTTGCTTAGTGCCAAGTAACAGAGAGTCATGATTTGAACTTCCTGTGATCTTGCCACACAACTGACATATGTTTAGTTGCAGCCTTTAGTCCTTAGATTTCACACACTGTATGATCAAAATGTTACTTTCAAGCTCTGTCGCTACATAAGTATCTGCATATGTCAGTGAAGCTGAGGAAATGGAATCAGAAGATATTTATAATAGAAAATGATTTACAATGACTTCACACTGTTGGAGAATTTCAAAACTTCATCAGACAAAATGAGGATGAATTCTTGGACTTCATTCCAGATGACATTATATCTTGAATAAGATATTGTGAATCGCAAAAATTTGGACTTTCATGGTTTATTTGTAAGATACATGGAATTGACATTATGGAATGGGATCATTCAGTTCCGAATTTCTGAACTATTTTTTTATACCGATATATGAACTATAATTGAAATTCATGGATTGATCATATAAATTTGTTTAAAATGTCAAGAATTGTGGATATTAATGGATTTAATTGTAGCAAATTGCTGGATGTCAATTATTTATTACATATTCAACTCAATAATACAAGTGTATTTTCACTGTTTTTTCATAATTTTTCCTAGCTATCAATCAATCTATCTATCCATCCATCCCATCCAATAGAGCTTTAGTTTCTCCAAGTACAAATCTGACTCACTGACAAGTCACCCCATCAGATGCATCTGACTTGCAAAATACAGCCCAACTTGTAGGAGGGCTTCTTGCAGCCCATAAAGGCAGGAGGGTGACTTATAGCCGAGTCAACTTTTAAGTGAGTATATATGGTAACGTGAAGGACTTGGCATTACTCAGTGATGGTACAGTCCAGCATTTTTAAAGGACTGTATCACAGTGTGCTGAGTATTATTGGTAAGTGAGAGTATGCTATGTTGTCCTCTGCCACAGATCCAGTTAGGGGTCATGGGCAGTATGATGATGCTTGGAAAATGACTTGGCTTTTTTTGCTTCCACTTCCCCACGTTTCCTGCTGACTTGTCTCAAATTTTAGTTATTGTAGAATATAAGGGTCTCCAGCTTCAGGTTTTTCAACTTTTGCAACTGTTCCATGAAACCAACAGGAGCTCCAAAGTCTTCCAATTTTTCCATGTTTCTCTTTACATAACAAAAAGTGGCATATATCATTTACTTGTCAGGACCTATGTGGACAGAGAGGATAAAAATAGAAATGGCCAGCAGAGCCCTACATGAGGTTGGCTCAAAACTGTTTTATTTAAATTTGTTGTTTCCATCAAATACATTTGTTATTAAGCCCCTTGACAGTCTGTTTGCATTCATTTAAGGGCACATGTTTACTTTCTTTCGTAGATGGTATTGTTAAGTAGACATCATAAACTGTAACGAGGTTCTGAATATGAATGTCATCACATTAAATTTTTCCAAAGAGTGTGTCAGTTGTCTGAAGTTCCAATGGGCATCTATTTGCAAGCCTAAACATATGGTTTTGCATGTGATTTAATACTTTATTTCTTTTATTACATGCTTATTCATTTTTAGAAATTGTTAGCTTTTTGTTTGGTCTTGGTTAAACTGGAAGCCATTGCTGACTCAGGCCTATGTATAGTTTGTTATCATACTCATTTTAATTATCCACCCACATTAGCAGATCTGTTGCATTTTTCTTTTTTTTAAACAAAAAATCAATTATTAAATGGAACAACAGGGAAAGAATAGGCTGATGGTATTGTTGTGTTGTTGATAAACCACATCATAATGTTAAAGGTGCACTAGGAAGAGGCCTTGAGCCAGAAAGCTGTTGTTCCATTGGTTGAAATGACAACAAACAGGTGATGATGCATTTCCAGCAACATCTTTTTATGATTTCCTCAAGTTTTGGCTCTTCTGTATGCTCTTAGTTCATGTTTTGCCATTTCTTTGATTACAGCCAAAGTGTGATGCAGACTATATATCATTTTCTATGGTTGTGTATTTGTTGGCTTCATTGAGGATAAGCTCTTCCTAGCAGATGGCATTGTCATGTAGTGCCTTATATATGTGGTCTGTGATTATGTTGAGTTTTGCTTAGGTCAAGAAGCAGATTTTGTTGTGCATCAGTGTGGTGTCAACACCATGTTTAGTGCAAGTCCCAGTATCACCCTTCCAGCATAGGTACAACATACATCATGTAATCTGTTCATGTCCCAGTATCACACTTCCAGCATAAGGTACACCATACATCAGGTAATCTGTTCATGTCTCTGTATCACACTTCCAGCATAGGTACACCATACATAATGTAATCTGTTTATGTCCCAGTATCACACTTCCAGCAGAGATAAATCATATATCTTTCTCTAAACTGTTCTGTATGTGCATCACAACACAAATTTATGCCATTTTTCCCAAACACCTCTTTAATCCCTAGTTTCATGTTGGTGCACTAGTTTTTGTCACGAAACACAATGTCTGAACTTACAATCTACAAGCATGATAATTAATTATGCATATTTATTTAAATGAAAAGTTTACCTGTGTGACATGAGGCTGCAGGAGTTCCTGTCAGCTGCATGGACCACTCACAATGATTAAAAACCAGTTCCTGTCAGCTGCATGGACCACTCACAATGATTCAAAACCAGTTCCTGTCAGCTGCATGGACCACTCACAATGATTAAAAACCAGAAGCCAGTAACCACACCATACTACACTTGAAAAAAATTGTGGCAAACCAGCAGAAAACATGAATAGGAGACAAAAGCCTGGTTATCACCTGCTGCCCATGACTCCCAGTTGAATCTCAGGCCAGGGAACAATGGTGCTATGTACTTTGTCACAATGTGTTGTGTTATATTGTCAAATGTTGTTTCACAGTGTGCTATTTAGTATTGCTAAGTACTATGCCAAAGTGTTATGTAGCATTTCTGACTACTTTGTCATGGTGTGAGGTATAGTATTACTAATTGCTAAGTACTTGTTCATATTATGTGCTGTAGCATTGCTAAGTACTTTGCCACAGAAAGTTTTGTAGCATTGCTAAGTACTTGGTCACAGAATGCTTTGTAGCATTGCTAAGTACTTGATCACAGAGTGCTTTGTAGCATTGCTAAGTACTTGATCACAGAGTGCTCTGTAGCATTGCTAAGTACTTGGTCACAGAGTGCTTTGTAGCATTGCCAAGTACTTGATCACAGAGTGCTCTGTAGCATTGCTAAGTACTTGGCCACAGACAGCTTTGTAGCATTGCTAAGTACTTGGTCACAGAATGCTTTGTAGCATTGCTAAGTACTTGATCACAGAGTGCTTTGTAGCATTGCTAAGTACTTGATCACAGAGTGCTTTGTAGCATTGCTAAGTACTTGGTCACAGAGTGCTTTGTAGCATTGCTAAGTACTTGGTCACAGAATGCTTTGTAGCATTGCTAAGTACTTGATCACAGAGTGCTTTGTAGCATTGCTAAGTACTTGGTCACAGAATGCTTTGTAGCATTGCTAAGTACTTGATCACAGAGTGCTTTGTAGCATTGCTAAGTACTTGGTCACAGAGTGCTCTGTAGCATTGCTAAGTACTTGGTCACAGAGTGCTTTGTAGCATTGCTAAGTACTTGGTCACAGAGTGCTTTGTAGTATTGCTGAATGCTATCTCACAGTGTGGCATGTAGCATTACTAGTACTTGGTCACAGTGTTCTACACAGCATTGCTAAGTACTTGATGACAGAGTGCTATGTGATATGCTTAGTACTTTGTCCCAATGTGTTATGTTGCATTTCAAAGTACTTAATAGAATGACAAAACAGAAATAACAGTGGTGATATTGTGAATTTTTGACAGCTAGAAAATCAAATCGGCTTGTATCAGGAATTTCATTAGCAAATATATTCAGTAGTCAATCAGTTGATAAATTTTGTAGAAACACTTGCAAGACTGAATCACAATGAAGTGACAAAATTTTTCAAAGAGAACAGCATGTTGCATAACTCATCAGCAAATAATCATCTAAGTCTTCTGGAAATCTTAAACAAATGGGCCATTTCAGAAATTTGCAAAGCTTTGTGGGTACAATAAATTGATAGACAAATTGATGCCAATTTTGTTTAATAAACATTATTGGGAAGAGGAGCATAGCAGTTGTGATGGCAAGTCTTTATTATGGTCATGATTTAAGTTTTTAAGTTGCATATATTTTCTAAACACCTTGATAGATTCTCATCATACTTGGGATGAATCATTATGAAGCTAAGATGATTCATTCTTTGACATGCCTTGCCCCCCTTTCTTTTGGTTCAAGGTCACAGACAGAGAAACTTTGCATGAAGGTTTTGAGTAAAGTTTTTTCATTCGATAATATTTCCTTAACTCCTTGATAGGTTCTCATTATACTTGGCATTAGTCACTATCAAGCTGACACAAAATTCATTCTATGACATGCTCACTTTCCCCTTTGACCTTGGGGTTAAGATCACAGTCTTAGAAGATTTGCTTGCCACTCAAAGTCATAGAAACTTTGTGCTACATTTCCCAGCCTGATTTTGTTGACATTTTGGATGAATCATTGTGAAGCTATGACAATTTATGGTGACAGAAAATCTGTGATATAGTATGGGTTAAATTCTTTTAATTTCCTTACATTTCCTAAACTATTAATAGATTTTTCTTGATATATTGGATGAATCATTATGAAGCTAAGATAATTCATTCTGTGACATGCTCACTTTCCCCTTTTGACCTTGGGGCCAAGGTCACATGTTTTACACCAATACTTCGAGTGTGAGTTCAGCATGGAGACCCTTGTTACCTTCTCTGTATTGCCTATGCATTTTTTTCCCTGATTATGAAGTTCCTTAAAGCTGACTAAAATAATTGCTATGGCTCACTATTACTTAAGACAAAAATTTGAGTGTCCCATAGTTCCCCAAATAAATCTAAGATGCTTTGTCAAGCAAAAAGTTGGGTTTTCAGTATGCACAAAAAATAGAGAAAAACATGAAATTTTTCTGATTTTAGGTAACACTATTGTTGCTGTGAAAAATGTAAAACTGTCGGTAAAAGTTGCAGAGTATTACAACTGGTTGAAAGTCAGATCACGTCTAATCAAACTTAATACTTTGATTGAAAGTTTCAAAACATAAAGTTATTTTGAATGGGAAAAAATTCATTATATCCAATATATAAGCTGTAATCTAATACAAATGACAGCATCCACTTATTACAACACTCAGTGAATACAAAATGATTTTTCCCAAATTTCGTACTAGCTTGGTTTGAATGTAACTAGCTTTCTTATTTTTTCAGTGACTTTTTTTTCCCTAGCAATGAAGAAGGTAAGTTCGAACAATTTGCAAACAATCTGCATGTCTTGCATTAAGGCTTGTGCCTGGTTATTTAAAAAAAGAATAAAATTTAAATTTCTTTTAAATTTATGATCATCTTCTCTGAGGATACGTTTGTCCCAATTTGCTTTTAAAAAATGAGTTATCATACAAAATTTACACATTAATTTAGCATTTGAGGACCTATAAAAGTGTCAAGAGAGTGTTATATTTACAGTATTTTGGTATTAGATAATGTTTGACTTTAATCCTTTTTCTTGCAATGATAAAATAATGTAACAATACGATTGAACTTGAAAAAGAGTTGTGCTCATCAGGAGGAATCCATATATTTTTTTGGGATGAGTTTTTCAATGTTACTGTAAGCTGTTACAGTATGTTACAGAAATTACAGTTGATAATAACAATGTCTATTTTCCTAAACTTAAGGTATTCTTTGCCTGCAAAGACCTGGAGATCGCATACAAAATCGATGAACTAGTCAACACAGGCACGAATAAAAAGTTCCTGGGAGATCAAAATCAGATCAATGACTATTAGTAGGTATTACACTAAGCAGCTGAATAACAATGATCAGGATTAATATTCATGCAGATTAGGTTGCATGAAACAGTTTTATATCACTGGCCATGAGGTAAATATGTAATAATACAGGTATGAATAAGGTATTACACAGAATCTCCATCATTATTAGCAAAGTTTGTGAACGTATGTCATCCTATGGCAAGCCTTGTGGAATTTAAATTTTGCCCAGAAAAACTTTGTGCTAGCTGGAGTTGTAATAAGTCCAAATTCTTAGTTTTATGGATGGCTACCCAGTGAGAACAAATTTTGTGTGGGTACCTGCTTGGTAATTCTCCAGCTATGTAATTTTGTGCAAAACAATTTTTTATAGTTAACTTTTCTTCTGATTTTTATACATATTTGGGTGGGTGGATGTGAAAATAAATGAGTGTAAAGTGACATTGACAGACCTAGCTGCTGCAAGTGTGAAGTGCACTTTGCCTTTGTGTTTAATGTTTGTTTTATGGATATAAATTGTTTTTTCTACTGATAAAGAGCTCGTTTTAATTTGAGCTATTGGGGATCTGTTTTGTATTGCTTGCTCCATTTTATATATATATATATATATATATATATATATATATATATATATATATATATATATATATACTTGGGAGGGGGGTATTCTCTTAATTCTTCTATGTACAGTGATAATAAATGCAAGCAATATCATTTGGGTAAACTTTTGCCAGGCATGAAATAAACTTTAGATTATGCATAATACTAATTGAAGTGATTCTTTATTTTTTTGTACATCCAGGTTATTGATGCATCACTCAAGTTGTAACTTCTTGTGAAAACATTTGCAAAACAGGGTCATTAAGTCTTAATTTCCTGTTTTTTAATGTATCATTTCTTTAAATTTGCAGTACACACGAACAAATTTATGAGTAAGAAAACTTTGAGCACTGAAATTTATCTTTCTGTGAGAAAAATGTGTCCACAAGTGAGACCAAAATTCTGTGAGATTTTTTCCTTGCACTTTTTGTCTGTTTGGTTTTCAATCCACTTGACAGTGCATCCATCCAGAAATTCTTTGCATCATTACTTAAAACTGTCTTGACTTAAGCAAATGAAATATTTACATTTATTACACACTGAAATCTATTGAAAATGAACAAAGCAAATAAAATATGTACATTTATTATACTCCAAAATCTATTGACATAAATAAAGCAAATGAATATGCACATTTATTACACACTGAATTCTATTGAAAATGAACTAAGCAAATGAAATATGCACATTTATGCCACTCTAAAATCTATTGAAAATGAACTAAGCAGATGAAATATGAACATTTATTACACACTGAAATCAAATGAAAATGAACTCCAACACAAAAGTTAAATCTATTATTTAAGAGAAATATTCAAACAAAACAAAATGAAATAAAAGAAAATAATTATTAGAACTTAGAATAGTATTCATTTGATATATGTAAAAATTGCTGATTCATAGATTCAATATTTTTATGGAATGTGTCTGAATTTTATTATTTTCAGCTACTGACTGTGTTAGAGTTCTTTCTCAGCGTAGATTATATTTTTGCCAGTCTTGAGCTTTTGTGTCTTCTTTTTCAGCAATTACTTTTTCCGAGTGCTGTGTATGTTTGAAACAGTGGACAAAATCATGGAATACTATGAAAGACTTGTACCGCATGTAAGTCCTGCTAGCTCTATAATATCTACAGGCCTGAATTGCATCAACATAAGCACAAGCCTGACCCCAGTGTCATAACAATTTCCTCAGCATTTGAAGTATTAAAGATGTGCAAGTTCAGTTTGTGATATGCTATCTGGCCTTGCGCTATGTTTATCGTGAAACTGCAACAGCTTAGTTCTTCCCTCTCCAGCATGATAGAGTTTAATTTATTCATAACACACCCAAAGGGAACAATGAAATATGTTTTGCAAAACACAGAATGTTGTTATCAATGTCAAAAATGCAAAGATGTGATTATATGGACTCAAAGTTGACCTTTGGAAGTTTTCTTGATTTTTTTTTAACCCTATTAACAAAGGCTGTTGTATTCTTATTCTACTGAAAGCATTTTGTGTAACAGGTACAGCAGAGAAATGATCTCAGTGTTTAGTTTAACAGTTACAGCAGAGAAATGATCTCAGTGTTTCGTTTAACAGTTACAGCAGAGAAATTGTCTCAGAACTCTTTGTAACAATTACAGCAGAAAATGATCTCAGAACTCTCTGAGACAGTTTCAGCAAAGAAAGGATTTCAGAATTCTTTGTAACAGTTACAGCAGAGAAATTAATGACGTTTGGACTATTACAGCAAAAAATGATCTTAGAACTCTTAGTAACAGTTTTAGTGGAGGCCCTGAGTGGCCTAGTGGTCTAAAGCTCTCACCGTTACAGATCACTGCCATCTCACCTCTGTCTGCGTGAGTTCGAGCCCCAGGCTCAGCTAACATGGGTACGTGAGAAAGCCTGCCAGTAGCTTCTCATGGGTCGGTGGTTCTTCCCGGGATTTTCCAGGGTTCTTCCTCCACCAAGTATACTGGCCACCATGTATAGCCTATCTTGTGCTGAAAAATGGCGTTAAACCCTACAACAACAACAACAGTTTTAGTAGAGTAATGATCTCAAATTTCTGTTTTATTTGTAAACTTTGTGAGTATATTCATGATATGCATCCCTGCTTTTTTCATCTAGAGACTTTTGTTTGCTACAGTTCCGTAACTTTAAATGATGAAGGCAGATATTTTACAAACAGTGAAAGTTGTGTAGAATCAGTCAGATATACACTGGTGTGGGATAGGGAAATCCCCCAGTCATACACACAGGTGTGTGACAGGGAAATCCCACAATCATATACACACTGGTGTGGGACAGAAATCCCACAATCATATACATTCTGGTGTGGGATAGGGAAATCCCACAATCATATACACACTGGTGTGAGACAGGGAAATCCCACAATCATATACACATTAGTGTGGGACAGGGAAATCCCACAATCATATACACACTGGTGTGGGACAGGGAAATCTTACACTCATATACAAACTGGTGTGGGATAGGGAAATATGGCAGCATCCTGATTTGTAACTAACACCATGTCAGTCAATATAAAACAAATACATATTACCATTTAACAAACTTTTGGTGTCATTCGTTATTAAATAGCATGTGATATATCTTCATAAATAGAATCAGGTCAACTAATTGCTGTATTATGCATATATTGGCTTGTCTAAAGTAAATCTCTAATTTACGGTGTGAGCATAAGTGCAGTATTACTACCACTATTGTCAAAAAATTATTTTTTCTTTAAATAAAATTGCATTAGTGTTATCATTGAAAATATCGATTGTTATTGATGTTCACTGCTTAATTAGGAACAGAACAGTCATCAGGAAACCCTAGTGCATTTAATTTTATTTTTGTAAATGATTTTTTTTTTTTTACATACATGCCTATTGTCCACATTTTATGTTGTAGTGTCCATATGTTTCACTTTCAGACCTGGTTGCCATACAGAAATGAGTTCCCATTTCTCCTGGACACTATTGAGGTAGAGAAAGCTTATAGCCACCTGCCTAGAATATGGTCAGGTAAATGACTCATTGCATACTTTTTATTCTCTAGCTTGAAAGTGGATGGGCATATAGTGTTACCCTTGTCCATTCTTAGTCTGCCTTTAAACTTAGTTATGCTTGGAATTTTAGTTAGTTTTTCATTCCATCTTAGCTTATTTATTTGTTCTTTTATTTGTTCTGTTTCACAGCAGTTATAAGTCACTCAGTTTCATAGTTGTCCATTAGTTGTACTGCCATTTTTGTCAGATAGGGGAACGATGCTATCCATACAAGAGGATCCCTATCATTATGTCCTCCAGTAGGTTCCCAAGGTAAGGATCAATGTTATTGCATTTCCTCCTCATACCTATTCCCATAAGGTAAATGTAACTTGGTAGTCTGTTCAATGGAAAAAGGAAATTTGTATTGGAAATTATATTTCTCCAATAATACTTGATCCTATTTCATATGAACCCATTCACATCCCACCACAAATGTGTTATCGATGTTTTAAGTCTAGCTTAAACTGATGAGCATCCATTATACAGGTAGCAGACAGGGGAGGTAATTATAACAATATCATGGAAGAGTTTTCTTTTCATAGATGATATTTCATAAATGTGCTTGGGTAAATGTTCTGAGAGAAACATAATTTATAATAAAAATTACTTTTTTGTTGTATATCTTTTCAGACATTATGGTCAATGGGTATGACTGCATCAGCCTGTTTGCAGACAGAGTGTTGACAATGATGGTTTCTACAACACATCCACCCGAGGTATAATATAACAAATTAGTTGACCTGATTCTATTTATGAAGATATATCACATGCTATTTAATAATAATACTATAATATAACAAATATGTCAAGACAGCTTAATAGTGTATGATGTAAAGTATCAGACTTTTCTCCTCAAAATTACATGATTTTTGGAATAGCTACATATACATTGCATTAAGCTGTATTAAAGATACTCGTGTGTAACTATTATAATGCAGTGTGTTACTCTGTTCCTTGCTGATTACAAACATATGGACTAAAAATACTACTGACTCTCTAATTCCATGTCATACTGCCACCATCACTTACCACCATCTGCCAGCCTAAAATTTATATATTATTTCCATATGTACATATAACTCCTTTTATTGCATGAGTGAGTGAATATATGTAGAGGTTTCGGTGATAATTCCCCTGATTCACTCATTGACCTTTCAGTGTTTTCTGTGTTATTTACCCTGATTGACCTTCCATTTTTTTTTTCTATGGTAACTCCAGTGATTCACTCAATCACCTTCCAATGTCTTCAGTGATATTTCCCCTGATTCACTCATTGACCTCCTATTGTTTTCTGTGATAATTCCCCTTATTCACTCATTGAGTTTTCATTGTTTTCTGTGATATTTCCCCTAATTCACTCATTAACCTTCCACTGTTTTCTGTGATAATAACCCTAATTCACTCAATACCTTCCAGTGTTTTCTGTGATAATTCCCATGATTCAATCATTAATCTTCCAGTATTTTCTTTGATAATTCCCCTGATTCACTCAATAAACTTTCAGTGTTTTATGTGATAATTCCCCTATTTATTTTTGTTATTTTAAACTAAATTCTCTGACATTGTGTCTAAACTGAGAAAATGTTTATTTTGTCATTGCAGTTACAACACCGCTTTGCCATGATAGCCAAACACATTATGAAAACTCGAGATGAGTTGATAGAGCAGGAGAGAAGAATGTCAATAGAGTAAGTTTTCATGTTGTAACTCGCAAAAGAGTTTAGGGTCAAAAGGTCACAAGGCAAGGTCACTGTGACTTGATGAAGAAAAATGGCATACTTATAATAACTACTTATAATAACTCGAGTTATGCTGAACACATCTTGATAGTGCAGCAGAAAAGAGGGTGTCAGAAGAGTACATTTTTTATGCTGTATATGGATTTGAATGTAAAAATGTCAAAAAGCAAGGTCACAATGACGTAAAAGAGGAAGCTGGTGTTCTTGCAATTCCCAGAGCTTATCATTGAACAAATCTTAGGGAAAAAAATGTATGTAGAGGAAATTTTCATGCAATATCTGTATAACTTTCAAAACTTTTGAAGTTAAACTCTTACTAGGTCTAGTTTAAAATTGAATATCAATACTAGAAGTTTTACTATCAGTTTTTGATGAATTTTTATGCTTCTTTTGTAAAAAGTTTTAAAACTCGACTCAATATCACCACAATAAGGGTGTATTTTTTGCAGTCATTGCCCCAATTGTATGAAAGTTTTAAGCCTTTTAATAAATTCTAGCAGTTACATTAATTGTAGATGCCATTTTATGTTGATAATCATGGCAGTAATTATATATTAACCATGTATATGTACACCAGAGGGTCATGACATTTTGAAATTAAGAGAATAGATAATTTTTTAATTACTTCCCTTTGGCAATACTCCAGCAACCTCTTGAGTCTTTTCTAGTGGGAATAAAGAGAACTCTCTGTAACACTGCCAGCCTTGTTCCACTTTCCAAATTGGTTCAGAGCTTGGGGGTTATTAACAATGGATATTATGGCATATGTTTGTATTTGCACTGCAGATCATTCTTCTTATATTTTTTAATGAGATGAAACAGTCTTCTTAATGTAGTGTATGCTATTCATTTGCAAAAATTTTAAAAGTGGGTGGAGGTAGAGAGGTCTTTGAGGCATTCTGCTGATCTCCAGAAAGGAAAAAATAGAAATAAAATGGTTTCTTTAAATACGATGAGAAATGGAGATTCAGTTTAATGGATGCACCTTTCTTTCACACGGTTTTGTATCACTGTCAGAGAGGGTGAAATGCATGTGTACTCTACAAGTCATTAGAATAGAGAAATACACCACACACAACTCTACTAAACGTAATTCTAAAAATAAGATCACTGCCAGTCTTAAATCATGCCAACAATATAGTCACTATAGACATCTCATTAATAGCAGTCCTTGTACAGGTTGCCAGTTCGAACCCTGGCCAAGTCATACCAAAGACTTATAAAAATGGCACCAACAGCTGCCTTGCTAGGCGCTCAGGACTAAGGGGTTAGTCTTAGGACTGGTTGGCCTGGTGTCAGGATAATGTAATCGGGTGGGACATGATGCTACATGTTTGTGGCATGATGCCCTAGTGCTAGACTTCACTATAAACTGCCTCACTGCAGACATCATAGTGATATGACTGAAATTTTTTTAAAGCTGTGTTAAAAATCCAAATCACACACACACACACACACACACACACCTTGTACAATGCAGGCTACCAATCTGTTACCAAACAAACAGAAGAGTTATGCAGGGGATGCTACTCTTGGAGTATATTGAAGTATTTATTGCTAGTTAAAAGTTACATTTTATTTGCAGACTTCAGATTGTTTTGAGTCTTGTTGGTAGAATGGAAATTAAGTCCTACCATTCTTACACTTTATGATAGAGAACCAAATGAAAGCTGTCCAGTCAAAACAAATTTACAACAAAATTGACTTATGTATGTCATTAATGTTTCTATTGCAGCATAAATGCTCCAATGATGGGTAACATAATCCTTCTTTTCTTGCGAGATGGCCAGTTTGATGAAGCATGGTGAGTTTTAACCCAGATATTATTCATTCACATGGCTTATGGTATAGCCCTGTATCAGGCATGACTTGTGAATCATATGTAATGTGTTATCTATCTACATGTGTCATTTGTAACCTTTTCTCCATCAAATAAAATACCTAATCATCTCAGTATTAGGAAATTATAATGATTCTCTGCTACCTCCGAATCCAACCCTCCTTGAAAAAAGTCTTTCCATCTATTTATCATATAGATGAGAAGAAGTAACTCTTAAAGATTAGCTTCCCTCATTCCCACTAGGTAGCCACCTGCATCCTGGATGTTTACCAATTTCAACTTTCACTTACAACTGAACAGTGCCTCTGAAGAATCCATTGCAATCTTTAAGCAATTTTGACCATCTAACATTATTTTTCAGTGGTACAAGTCAGAAGGTTGATATACCTCATGTATATAACATTTGCTTTTTTTTCCCGTGAGCTTATTCATATTTATGCATCTTTTATCAGTTCTTCTTCGTGTGATCTTGATTGGTAATACTCAAGTCTTCATGGGATTAATTTCATTGTGCTGTTAAATCTCGGTTTCTTATGCATTTCTTACATCATCTTGCTAAAGCGAGTTTGATTGTTTTAACAATTTGTATATTTTTTTGTTGAAGTCCCTTATTTGTGTTTACCTCTTTCATTACAGAGATGTCAATCAAGTGCAGAAAGTGCAGATGCTTTAAATTTTTAGAGGACAACCACAAAATGTGCCTCACCTGCACAAAATGTGCAGCCTCACATACATGTAGTGTGTGTACAGTGTGAGCAGAAAGTGTTTGCTCCAACATCTTGTAAAGATAATTTTAGGGCCACAGAAAAAGGACATGGTCTAAATTTTTGGAACACAAAATATTAGGCATTTATTCAAATTAGGAATCATTGAGCAGTTTTATGGTGGTTATCATAATGCTGTCACTACCCTTGGTGAAGATCCCCAAAACAGCACCTAAGGTGAAAATCACTTCAGATCCGTTCGAAGCCATGGCAAGCAATTCCACTAAAACTATATTGAAACTGCATATATAACACATACTACAGCAAGATAACACATACTACAGCAAGATAACACATACTACAGCAAGCTGTCATCCAGAATGTTGAAAACTAGGACCATTTTTTTATACGGTCTGGCAGCCCACTTTGCATGGAATATTGAAGCCAGGCATGCAGGATTAACTTCTGACATCTCCAGCCCAACCAGACTACAAGATATAATTTCCCATAGTCCACCCCAAGCAGCTGATTAACCTGTCCAGACATCCAGACAGCCAGTGTACAGGTTCAGTGGTCATCAATCTGTCATCTTGAACTGGCAAGCAGCGTGTTGCTCAACAGTTCCTACAGTGACAGCATTGTACATCCAGTACACTGATACTAATACACATTGAACTGGCATCACACTTGGAGCCTTCCAGCATGGCTCAGCCAACTTTGTTGGACTGGCATTTCCCAATTAAACATGATTTGGCTGGCCCTACTTGCTTATTTGACAGGTAGAACCTTTTTTCCACACCTAGTGACATTTTAGCAAAATAAACTGTCATATATGGCAAAATCCATGATACAGAGCATACAAGTAGGAGAACAATCCCATTGGTGATGGGGAATATAACATGGACTTGCCAGAACATTCCAATCCAGCCATGGAAAGGATGGTCAGTTTTAAGGTGACAAAGAGATGTGCAGAATTTTGCCTCTGTTAGAATGCCCTCCTCCACTGGCAATCATTGCTATGTGCAAGGTCAAGGTGTCAGTGGATGTTAATAAAGATAACAAATGTCCACCCTTCAGAATCTTGCCACAGTTGTCCAAGATTGCATAAATTATTATCAGGCATCTCTCAGATCAGTGAATTGTAACCCTGGCAATTGATGGTCTTCCTTTTGGTGAGTTAGTTGCCTGCAAAATTATATAAACAAATAAATTTCACACATGCAGGGCAGGCTTAATGCCCTGGCTGACTCATTATCAAGAAGAAGCCAACTGCTTCATATGGAGTGAAGCATCCATCCATCCATCTTCCATTGAGTCTGCACCCTTTGGGGCCAACTAATTCTAGACCTGTTGGTGACATTTTTCTCCATTCACAGATCCAGAGGCATGGGCCATCAACGCCCTTTCAATCATCAGGGATGGAATATGGTCCTATGTCTTCTCGTCTAGTGGTTCTGATACTGAAATTAATGGGAAAAAAATCACAAGCAAGGCCCCTAAAATAGTTCTGATTGCCCCTCTCCAATAGAATGGATCCTGGATCAACAAACTGCTCAACAGACATACCCAGGAAAATTGTAGCAACTTCCATGCTGCACAAATAAACCAAGGTTGCCAGTATTCCATGTTCAGAGAATCTCCATCTTCATGCTTGGCTCTTAATCAGGGATGCCCTTTTGTGAAAAGGAGTTCTGAATTTGAATTGCAGAAGGATCATGACAGCTAGACAGCCCTTCACTTTAAAGGCATATGAGGGGAAGTGGCTCATTTTCAGTGACTCGTGTCATGTTAACAACATACACCACTCAGCCTCCAGCCTTCAACTGGCCAACTTTTTTCGTTTCTTCTTGGAAGACAAGAAGCTAGACCCATCACAGTCAAGATATACCATTCTATGATCTGATACACACTCAGACATATAAAGATTTTGGCCACAGCAAAGACCTTTTCCACTTGTTGCACAATTTCAGCATACCAAGGCCATGCTTACTCACCTTATTCTCAACATGGAATCTCTCCTGGGTCTTGACATGGCTCAACTCACCTTGGTTTGAACCTTTGTCTTTGTCTTTCTTTTCTATTTTTGTCTTGCTGAAGCAGTTATCATACAAGACTTGCTTCCTGATGGTTCTAGCTTCAGCTTGCAGCACAAGTGAGCTGCATGTACTTTCAAGATCACTGGTGAAGATCAATGCACTTTATCAGTGGAACTTCAAACATTAATACACGGGGCCCCGAGTGGCCGAGTGGTCTAAAGCGCTCTTCGTTACGGATCACTGCCATCTCACCTCTGTCTGCGTGGGTTCGAGTCTCGGATTCGGCCAATGTGGGTATGTGAGAAAGCTTGCCAGTAGCTTCTCGTGGGTCAGTGGTTCTTTCCGGGGTTTTCCCGGGTTCTTCCTCCACCATTAATACTGGCCGCCATGTATAGCCTATCTTGTGCTGAAAAATGGCGTTAAAACCCTACAACAACAACAACATTAATACACAAGTCAAATCTGATTATCCATGGCTTTGTGAATGCTAGATTTGTGTAATTCTTTTTTTCCTTCTCAGCAGTCTTACTTGAATAAAACAGGATTGTAAGTAAGCATTAAAAGTAATTTTAATTGGACATTTCATTTTTTGTTCTTCATTTTTAATAATACTGGTTCTTAAATATTAAACACTGCTTATCCTTACTGACATCACATCAGTATAGGCATTGAGTGAAATAATTAGTTGCAAGATACTCTATCCATGAACTGGAACAACATAAAAATGCTTTAAAATCCTTGTATAATTTTGTTTTCTTCCTAAAAGGTTTACAATTCAACAAACTCACAGAAAAGGTAATATTTTATTACAGTAATCAAAGTGAATTAATAAATAGCTGAGATTTCATCATAACTAGGAATATATCGTTACGAATGAAGGGAGGGGGAAAAGCTTTTTCTGATTCAATCACATGTGGCTAATTTTTTGTTAGGTCACTAAATTAGTGGTTTGGAGCAACTTTAAAATCAAAGAAAATTAGAAATCCATGAAAAATATTGAAACCATAGTATATTGTGAACCATAGTATATTGTGAAAAAGGTCTTATAAAAGTCTTTCAGGTAAGAAATTCATATTTTTCCTGTATTTATTGAAACAAGATCAGTGTCTCTGATCCATTATGAATGTTTTTGGGGAGGAAATTACAGTTGAAAAAAAATATTGAATATATGTGGATCAACATAATTACAAGTCACCAGATTTTTATTTATTTTCTTTTGACAGGAATCATTTTGAAAGGTACAGGTGCCAACACACAAAGTTTGCAGGTTTAATGTTGTAAGTATCAATTTATATTTGTTTTTATATAGACCAAAACAATGTTTCCTATTGCACTAGTTTTAAAATTACAGTAGGTAGTTACATTTATATATATATATATATATATATATATATATATATATATATATATATATATATATATATATATTGTTATGAGTCTATGCTCTTAAAATAAGTAACAGAATAGAGTGAAGACAACAAGCTGTGTAAAATTTAACAAATAATTTATTTCCCTAGAATACAAAGTGAAAAATGAGAAAAAAGAACTTACGGTATTGCGAATTAAATCAAAAATAATCCAAGAATTAAAGACACACGTCCTAGTAATAAAAAGTCCTGAATAAAACTCAGTTCAGGTCCCGAAGAGATCCAAAATTGAAAGCAATGACGTGTCTGTTATGGCCTGCAAAGTACTGATGTGTCAACAGTCTCTTGTTGAATCACAGAAATATTATTCCAGTTTGAATTCTGTATAAATTCCAATGAATGTCTTTATCCAAGAATTTTATCAGTGCACTTTTGTATTTCCAGAGAAATTAATCACTTGAATTCAGTAATTTAAAGAAAATAAAATTCAGCCCAAACTGGTCACAACATAATACAACTTAAAGTGCTAGACATTAAAGCACAACTGGTAAAATCCTCACAGTCACAAGATAATATAGTTCTCTGTTCGACCTCAGGTCACAATTAGCATTTTCTATAAACAACCATTACCTAATGGAAAATAACTTTCTAGAATGATCTAATAAGCCTTGTATATTTACAACACAATAACCTACAAAATTCACTTGGGGATCTCCAAAACCCTGATCCTGATCAACATATTTATGGCTTCTTGTTGACTTGAATAATAATTCAGTCAATGAGCTCATACACATAGAGAATAATGAAGCTATTATTAGTTGTTTACATAAATGAAATAAAAAAATAAAAAAGTCAATCAGATCAAACAGAAATGAACTCAGTTTTGGACAAGGTCAAGTCCAGCAAACAGTGTTACATTACAATAACAAATGGAATAATAACAAAATTTAAAACTAACAGACAAACAATTAAATTATATATATATATATATATATATATATATATATATATATATATATATATATATATATATATATATATAATGTATTAAGATATTGCAGTAAGATATTAATATTTATCAACTAATACTAATCATGAAACTCCATACAGGGAATAGCCCACATTTCAAAATGACTCGAAAAATCGCCAAATTGTCAGATCCACTGCAAATCCACTGTTGGTGGAAAATCTACAATTGCAGAAGATCTACAGGTGTGAACAGCTTGATACAGCATGGCTTTATTTTGTGAAGGCTATAGACAGAAATGCCTCCTAAGTTATTTAAAATTGCACATGTGAGATCTGTGTATCAAAGATTAAACAATATATCAGTTAATTATTAGACACATTTTAATGTATTTGATTACGTTTTGTTGCTGGTGATCTAGTGGTGATGATATTGATTCTGATGGTTTTGGTGGTAAGAGTGATGATGAAGTTGAAAATGTCATGTTAATCTTTCAGAGATGATGTATATGCAGAAATGGTTGACAACTGCATAAAGCAGCAGGATGTACGAAAGGCCTTCGTAAGTATTTATTTCCAGTTGCCATTCACTCTGAATTTAGCCATCATTTTCCTCTCACCTGCAACACTTTGTATAGACAGAGGTATAAATATTCTGATGGTGTTGTCATTGACATAGGTGTCATTATTCTGACAGTGTTGTCATTAACATAGAATATCACTGTTCTAACAGTGTTGTCACTGACAGGTGTCAAGATTCTGACTGTTGTCATTGACATAGGTGTCACTATTCTGACAGTGTTGTCATTGGTGTTAGTGCTAAGTTTATGCATTATGCTCATTTTCTCCAACTCTGTTTTATGTGCATTCCTAAAACTTCATGGGTTTATTCATCATGGAGTATCCTGCTCATTACATGCAAATGGAGGTCACAGTGATCTAACTTTTCACAATCCATTGCTTACATTAACTATTTGCATTTTGCTCAGTTTCTGTATGAAAATCTTACATAACTGATCAGCAGAGCAGGTAAGATATTGCATTCTGCAGAATTCTTATATGTAGCTATTGATTCATTATTTTGTTCGTAATCATTGAATTTACACGACTGACAGAATTTAACTTGGAGACTGATCAGTTGCCACCAAAAGTGTGGCAGGCAAAGTTTTATGCTAAATCACATGCAATTCAAAATGTCTTACTGGTTAGTGTGATTTATCATCAACCAGTCAGGCATTAGAATTCTTATTGGTCAGTGTGATTTATCATCATCCATTCAGAATTCTTATTTTTCAGTGCAATTTACGATCAGCCAATCAGACATCAGAATTTGAAGTTGAGTCTGAGTGTTGGTATTAGAAATAGTTTGTAACCTTGGCCCAGTCATAAAAATGTCTGAGTGTGAAAGTTACACTCAAAACTCTAAAATTTAACCTCATTCTTAGAGTCACTTATCTCATTGAAATTTGTCTTTTTTGTAGGAATATGAACAATTAGACAGTCTGCAAAATTTAATGAACCTGTCTTCACCTGGAGTAAAGTTATAGAAGATCAGAACTTTTGAAATTTGTGCATCCGTTAACATTTTGTGCTCAGATAGTTTTATGACTGTGTATGGGGCCAGTTACTTTTATAACAGTGCTGAGAGAGCACCAAAATAGAAACCAATCTATGAATAGAAAACTGGAAAACACATTTTAAATCTGTTGATATCAGTAACATTTTGTAAATAGGTATAGAACTCAGGCATACAAGAGTGTAGAAGTGCACCAGGAAAAATGCAGATTCAGTTTGCATCACCATCAATGCAGCATCAGTTGCCAGCTTCCTGTTGGTAGAGACTTTAAAGGTAGAAAAATCACAGGCCCAAAACAAACTTTGTCAGTCCAGGGCATCACAAGCTTATCATACATTTTCATTCTTTCTCCTCAGCTGTTCCAGATCTTCTTGACTTTTCTTTTCGACCAATGCAGACTAAGTACAGTGGTTCATCTGGATACTGACACATCCCTGTACAGGCTACAGTGATCTTTCCTAACACTGCCAGTACCAGACATTGGCATGAGGCATTAACTGGCTATGGATCATGCTAACTCTGACACAGTCTTGGCCTATCATTGAACATGGACAGGGAATGATGATCCATTTTCCCGATTACCTTGTCCCAGTTCTGTAACAGAGAGAGCACCCAGCATCAGGATGGGTAGTCACTGTTCTTTCTCTGACTTAGATGCTTTGTGTACGTGTTGGCGGGCTCAAAGAACCACTTGTCCCACCTCATTACCAGACTTCCAGAAATATTGTAGACCAGCACTTGAGAGTTCCAGCACCAGCCACAACATTGTCAAGCCCCAACACCAACTACGACAGCATCCCAGTCCTGGATGCTTGTTATCATTTCCAAACTACTGACAGTTCACAAACTGAACATCTGGAGAGTACCATGTACAAACATGGCAGGACTTCTAAACCCTTGTTTACTTTTCATTTTAGCTGACTTTACCTGTTTCTTCATACTTAGCGCAGCATCTTTATCACTCTTATCAGTCATACTTGGGGAATCAAGCTGATAAGTGCCATCATCTTTGCTCAACCCAATGATGTCCAGAGAGGATTTAGCCATCTACACATCGATTGAAGACATTTTTCAACTTATGCCACCTGTATTTTGTTTTCCTCCACCTACTTCATCATTAGCAACTTGTTCCCGCATCCGTTGATCTGTTAGACAAGAAAGACAAGCTGAGATTCAAACAACTACCCCATTCTGGTTGACCTACTGATTTAAAACATTGTCTTTAGAGGCAGCTTCAAGACCTAAGTGTCAAGACACCTTTCTTTTCACAACAAGAACTGCCATAAAATTTTCAAAGGGCTTTCTACAAGATTCACATGCCTGTTTTTCACCCTGAGGTCCCAGCTGCTGACAGAGATATTCCAATCTTGGAAATGTCAAATTCTTCTTCTGTTCATATAGACTGATTCCTTCCTTAAGATCCAACAACTGATTCAGATTGTCATTAAAGTTGGATCCAAGCCTCGCCTGGTAGCAATGACTATCTTTAAGCAGATGGAATACAGCCTAGTCTTGTTTGTCAAGAACCCCACTATTCATGCCAGAAATTCAGTCAGAAAACAGCAATTCAATATGCAATTGAAAAAATAGCAGTATCTGTGGATCTACAACTAGCAGAAAGAGAAGCTTTTATCACCTTGTCTGCTTTAAAGACTACCTTGAAGCTACTCTCAGATTGCGCTCACATTCATCAAATTTTTTTTCATAGATTAAGGCGATCATAAACATGCTGCCATAAATGCAAACCTTACAGAGGCCAAATGACCCAGAGCCCAACCCACATTTCAGAGGGGAAAGAGAAACTCACAATGACATGCCCAGTGGGGAAACCATCTGCAGAACCTTTCTCCATAGCAGAGCACAGTGTCTGAGGGCAGCAGAGCACAAGATGTGGGAAGATAAGTATAATTTCCATCCCTGTTTATTTCCTGCCATACACCATCCTGCTGAGATTATGTCATGTTTATGCTGCCTTTTTCAGACATCCTTTCATCCAGTTGAGGGGGGGGGGAAGGAGAAATACTCCTACACTTTGTGATGGCATATGAGAGACTGCCATGACAACCCATGGGTTTTGCAAATTGTCTTGGAGAGCATCCAGATCTCATTCAGTGCCCTTTCCCATTGCCAAGAACTTCATTACCTAGAGACAGACATTCAACAGCCAGAAATAGACAGTCTTGTCACAAAAAGGATGGTTGAGATTGTTCAAAACATAAACTCGCTAGGATTTTAATTCAACCTGTAGTTCCAAAAGCCAACAGAAAGATTCAGCTGATAATATTCTAAACTCTACCAACTTCTTCAGTTGGGCATCATGGCTGACAGTGGAAACAGTGCCTGATTCTCAACACCATTCAGGAATGAGATTTTGCAGTAATCTTGATCTGCAAGCTGCTTTTCTCCAGGTTTTAGTTTACAAGTTTTCCAGTAAATTCCTGAGGTTTGCATTCAGGGATATGACACACCATTTCAGAGCATATCTGTTGGGTCTAAACATCAGTTGCAGGGTCTTGTTATGGACAACCTGGACAGCATTCTTCTAAACAATGAAGTGAGTTACATTCTGTATCAAGACATGAAGTCTCATGTTTCACTTCTGCTTCACCTTGGATTCCTTAATCAACAAGGTCAAATCTGATCTCATCCCCATCTCAGCATTTTATCCACTTGTGTATGAAGTTCACAACCCATCTCAACATTGTCTGTCTTTCTCAGGAACATGACTTGAAAATCATCCTGACATTGTCAACCATTTCAGACCTGGATTCCTCAGTTCAGCAGCAGATCTCATCCTGAGCTGCCTGTTAGACCACAGCAGCTGAATTCTCCTTTCCCAGTGGCTGCTGTACCTACCTCCTGCTGTTCAGTGTTGTTTTAAGAACTCAGCTGGGTTTGGCCCCTCCAGGAGTGTTAATGCATATCAACCTGCTAGAGAGAAAGGCCATTGTGAATGCCTTTTAGATGTGGTTGAAGATGCTGTCTGGAAGGCCAGTCTCAGTCTGACAATCCTATATTGGTAAATTACATCAGAAGACAAGGATGAAGAAAGTCTCCAAGATTTCCACCATGTGATTTTGGATTTTGTCAGCCATCATCACTAACAAATCCACATCCTAGGCAGACTCAATGTTATGACATTCTCATGATCCTGATGGGATCACTTGATTCAAACCAAACAGTCCATTCAACCTTTAGTGTTCAGTCAGATTTGTGTCTGCTGGACTTGAAATCTTGCAGAAGGCATGGGACTCAGATTGCTGTTTGATCCTGATTGCTTCCCTGACATGGGAAAAATCATGGATCAGCAATCTAGTCAACTTAGCATTGAAGACTATCAGAAATATCTGAAAAGAACTCTTTGATTTATTCCATGATAAAGTACTTTGAGTTGTTGGTTCTTCGTTGGCTTTTCCCAGGTTCTTCCTCCACCAGATATATTGGCCTATCATGTGCTGAAAATGTGCCAATAAAACAACAAACAAACAACTAATATACTGATACAAATTTTTAAACATTTAGGCTATAACACCATCAACATCTGACACTTTTCCACTTTTTGTTTTTGAAAGAGGATGTACAATTTTATTTGCCTCTTTTGTTTTGTCTAACAGATCCACATATTCATTAGAAATCTGTCAAAATAAGCACAGTAATTAAACCATTCTTTATTTGAAACTGCACACACACACCAACTGCAAACTGCACAAACCCAGATCTGCTGTAGCATACTGTACTGTCTTATCTGGGTCTGTGCTGTTTGTTAGGCACAACCAACAAATTGGTCAAATGTAAACAGTATAGACCCTGATTAGCCGGCACATTATGTGACAGCAGATTATGGTCAATGTGACCTGACTAGTTTCAACCTAATTGTGTAATCCTTTCAAACTTCAATTTTTGCAGTAAAATCTTTAGCAGAGTTATTCAAAAACAGCTTGACCTATGCCAATAAAATTTAAATACCTGTTTATTTGTATCTGTTGATGAATTGATTAGATTTTCATGCTATTTACTTTGTTTTGAGTTTGTTTTTGTTTTTCAGATTAGTCTTTTGTAAATTTTGGATTTTGGTGAAACATTTGAAACATTTATTAAGCAAGTACTTGACCTGTACAAGTGAAATTCAGTAGGAAGTTTTTGATGTTTCAGTGTGCAGTTAGACATATTTGACTTCAGAATGTTTAGTCTGCTGAGGGGGATTGTTTAATACTATTACATTACAAAGTCTAACCTTGGTAAAACTTGTCTACAATGAAAGAGTTTTGTACAACAATAAAAGTGAGTGTAATTTTAGTTTTAAAAGTTGGCAGATGTCTTGTAATTAAGCAGTGTAAACCAGTCTGAAGCAAACTGATTGAATGATAGTTATCTTTTGGACGTAAATTTGAAATTGAACAGGGAATCCTCCACCAGCTCAAACCATGGTCTGTAATAGCTAAACTATCTGTTTGTTTTCTTTGACCTGCACTTTTAAAATTGTTGAAAGAGTTTGTTTTGGCTTTGAGTTAGTGTTAGATTTTGTTGATATACTTAAAGTTAACAAAGAAGAAACAATATATGTAAAGATATATAATATGCACAGATATGTCAGTTCTTTTTAAATAAAGATTAATGAAAGAAACAGACTTACCTTTTCTGTACTTTGAACAAAAGAATTAGGTCATGCAAATTTGATGTTCTATCTGAATTGATTGGTTTGCTTGTCCTTGGTTTTTTTGGCTATTTAGCATAAACAATAGATCAGTGTCATATTACGTCATTAGGGTTTAATTTCATGAAAGACCAACCTAGAAACTTAGTGTGGCATTGATTCATTATTTCTAAGTAATGATCTGATAAAACTGTTCTTCATTAGTTAGTCTTAATTTTACAGGAGATTTTTGACGTATCTGTGTAAATATTTTTGGACATATTTGTGTGCATGATCAAGTTTTTTAATATGTTGCCAACTTTAACTGTGTCATTAAAATCTAACCTTAAGTTAGTTAAATAGTGGATTTATGTACTTCTGTAGAACTGTGTGTTTCAGTTGCACTTATGTTTATAAATATTTTTCATCCCATGATTGTTTTTAATACAGCTTTTACTGTTTTATTGCAGTAATGAAAAGTTTGAGATTAAACATATTTTTTTTTAAAGTTTGCACTATCAGGTGAAAGTTTTGAAATCCTTTTTTTCGTTACTTCTTGGCATAAACCACTCTTGTATAATCCACAGTAAATATGAAGGAGTTGTTTTATTTTAACCTCATCAGCCAACCCATCTGTCTGTCATTCTCTCCATTGTTTCTTGGTTTAGTTCCTCTTTAATTTAGATGAATTTTTCAGGCACTTTCCCTTATAGGGGTCTTGTAGTTTAGTGTGTGGACCCAAACTGAAGTGAACAAAGCTGTCATACATAAGTCACCATGACCTACATTTCATGCCTTCATAACTTAGCTGAATTATGATTTAGTCAGTTTCACAGCAGTATGTGGATATTTACTAGTATTTATGAATGATGCCCTCATTCCAAAAGGAAGACATTGTGACCTGTCTTTCAGCCTTCAATTACTATTCTCAAAGTTGGTGCAAAGGTAAACTTGATTGGCTTATGACAGCTCTTGTTTTCCAACTGATGCAGTAAATGTTTCAACTGAGCAATCCATTTATAATTGTAATTTTTTGTATTATCACAGTAAATCCCTCTGTAATGCCAAGTCATCACATTCTTTTTCCACAGTATACAGTCTCAGATCCATTTGTCTTTTCTAAATAAAATAAAAACCACATGAGATTGACATATTTATATGCATGTAGGGTCACCTGATTAGTTTTCAGACTATGTGATCTTTTGCCGTAAAATTTTCTTAGTACCATTACTCAAAAACAGCTTTACCTAGAAGCACAGTTACTCAAAAACAGCTTTATACAGGAGCACAATTACTCACAGCTTTACATAGGAGACCCATTACTCAAAAACTGGTTTACCTAGGAGCACAATTACTCAAAAACAGGTTTACCTGGGAGCAACATTTTCAAAAACAGCTTCATCTAGGAGCACCATTACTCACAAACAGGTTTACCTAGGAACACAATTACTCAAAACAGGTTTACCTAGGAACACAGTTACTCAAAAACAGCTTCACTTAGAACACAATTACTCAAAAACAGCTTTACCTAGGAGCACCATTTTCAAAAACAGATTTATCTAGGAACAACATTACTCAAAAATAGCTTTACCTTGGAGCACAATTACTCAAAAACAGCTTTGCCTAGGAACACAATTACTCAAAAACAGCTTTACCTAGGAGCACCATTTTTACCTTGGAGCACAATTACTCAAAAACAGCTTTGCCTAGGAACACAATTACTCAAAAACAGCTTTACCTAGGAGCACCATTTTTAAAAACAACTTTATCTAGAAGCACCATTACTCAAAAAATAGCTTTACCTTGGAGCACAATTACTCACAGCTTTACATAGGAGCAGCATTATTCAAAAACAGGTTTACCTAGGAACACAATTACTTGAAAACAGCTTTATCTAGAAGCATAATTACTCCATTTTTACATAGGAGCACCATTATTAAAAAGTTTTACCTAGGGACACAATTACTCCAAAACAGCTTTACCTAGAAACAAATGCTCAAAAACAACATTACCTAGAAGCACCATTACTCAAAAGTACCCTATCAAGAAGCACAGTTACTCAAAAACAGCTTTACCTTAGCATAATTACTCAAAAATGCCTCTACCAAGGTCATTCAAATTTTAAAACATGTTTATATGCATCTGTGGTTAACCTAATAGATTTTCAGATTATTCAACTAATTTTTTTAATTTCTTTTTAATAAGTATTTTGTACATTTTGGATTTGGACTTTTTGTATTAAAATATTGATATATTTACTAAGGAAGTCCATGAGTTGTGCAAATGAAATTTGGTAAGTCTGTTTATATTTATGTGTATGTGACCTCATTAATATATGCGATATTGAAATATATTTGGAAAGTTTCAGTATTTCTTGGCATGTGTTGACTTCAAGCTCTTTCTGGGCTGATTACTGTTTTACAAACAAAAAGAACTGGCTAAAATTATCAGCAATTAAAGTGTTTTCTGCCCCCAAAAATTGTGTTCAGTTAATGAGAAAAAAGTTTTTGTTGAAATTTGGCAGATGTCACGAAACTAATTGCTATAAACTAGTGTGAAATACACTCATTATGTAACAGTTGTGTATCACCTGACTAAAATTTAAAATAGAAACATCACAGAACTCAAGCCAAAGTCCTTGTAGAGCTACCTGTCTGATTGTACTCCTTAACATTCACATATGAAATTATCAGGTCTTTCAGAACACTGAATTACTGTTAGATTTTATTGATACAATTAAAGTTGGCACAGTTAGAAAAATCAGTATATTTGTAAACTTGTTCAATCATACCAAATAATTGGTCTAAAAATATTATTTTCACAGATATGTAAAAACGTTTATAAAATAAAGACTGAAGACAAACAGCTTTCTCTAGTTATTACTTAGAACAGAAGAATCAAGGACACATAAATTTTTTTTAAATGTGTTTCATGAACTAAACCCAAGTTCTGCGGTATGAAACTGATTTATTGTTTTTGACTATATGGTCTAATAATATCAATGACAAATCTACCAACAACTTGTAACTTTTTTTTATAAAGACACCTATGTGGGCTTTTTGTAGGTCAGTCAAAGCAGTTTAAGACAGGCTGGTAAATTGCTATGATTTTACTTAGTTCTGTGTTTGCTTTTGCCATCAAAAAGAGATACATTTAAGAATATCCGCATTTGTGAAATCACTTACTCTGCAACTTGAAAAGATATGATAATTCTGTTATGATGTCATCAGTAGGATGTCGCTTGTCACTTAGGCCTATCATATTGTTATGAAAGATATTGGGAGAGATTTTACATGAAATTGTGTGCTTGTGAATTTTATCTCTTATTGAAAAAGGATAATGCTAATAAAATATTAACACTTGCAATACAAGTTGTAATGTGACAGTTCAGCAGCCAGGATTTAGAATCAAGTGAAATCAATTGAGTAGCAATAGTTAAATGCAGTGTTGTGAATTTGGTGGGATACATGACTGTACCCCCATTGTAAGGCATGGATGGGCAACAGTATATTGATGGGATACATGACCATATTCCTGTTGTAAGGGGTGGGTGGGCAACAGTATATTGATGGGATACGTGACTATATTCCTGTTGCAAGGGGTGGATGGGCAACAGTATATTGATGGGATACATGACCATATCCCTGTTGTAAGGGGTGGATGGGCAGCAGTATATTGATGGGATACATAAACATATCCCTGTTGTAAGGGGTGGATGGACAGCAGTATATTGATGGGATGCATGACCATATTCCTGTTGTAAGGGGTGGATGGGCAACAGTATATTGATGGGATACATAACCATATCCCTGTTGTAAGGGGTGGATGGGCAGCAGTATATTGATGGCATACATGACCATATCCCTTGTTGTAAGGGGTGGATGGGCAGCATTGTGCTGATAGGATTCATGACCATACCTCCATTATAAGGGGTGGATGGACAGCAGTATATTCATGGGATACATGACATGTCCCTGTTGTAAGGGGTGGATGGGCAGCAGTATATTAACGGAATACATGACCATATCCCTGTTGTAAGGGGTGGATGGGCAGCAGTATATTAACAGAATACATGACCATATCTCTGTTGTAAGGGGTGGATGGGTAGCAGTATATTAACGGAATACATGACCATATCTCTGTTGTAAGGGGTGGATGGGCAGCAGTATATTAACGGAATACATGACCATATTCCTGTTGTAAGGGGTGGATGGGCAGCAGTATATTAACAGAATACATGACCATATCTCAGTTGTAAGGGGTGGATGGGCAGCAGTATATTAACGGAATACATGACATTATCTCTGTTGTAAGGGGTGGATGGGCAGCAGTGTATTAACGGAATACATGACCATATCCCTGTTGTAAGGGGTAGATAGGCAGCATTATGTTGATCGAATACATGACCATATTCGTGGTATAAGGGGTGAATGGGCAGCAATGTATTGACAGGATACATGACCATACCCCCATTGTGAGAGGTAGATGGGCAGCAGTATATTGATGGGATACATGACTGTACCCCCATTGTAAGGGTTGGATGGGCAGCAGTATATTGATGGGATACTTGACCATATCCCTGTTGTAAGCGGTGAATGGGCAGTAGTGTACAGATGGGATGCATGACAGTACCTCCATTGTAAGGGGTGAATTAGCAGCAGTATATTGATGGGATATGTGACCATAAACAAATGAAATTATTTATGTGCCAGTAATTGTTGATTCAAGGCTAAATGAATTGAGCTGAAAAGAGTTTTTAAAATTTGATGTTTCTTGAGTGACATACACACAAACATAAACTCATTATCTGTGATACAGTTTGGTTGTATACCATAAATGCTAACAATATATAAAGCAAAAGAAAGCTAAAACAAAGATACCGTTAGCATAGGATTTATGTAAAAGTAGATCATTGTTTAGTAGAATGTTATCTTTAACATGCTGCTAATTAAATACACAAAGTTATGTAAAAAAATAAATGTTTTCCATTTCTTTACAAAATTGGATTACCCTCAGCATTGACAAAAAGGCAAACTATCATGTATCTTAGTATAAATCTGAAAGACAACTGATTTATTATGAAAATGCATATCAGGTCATTAATTACTGTTTTGCTCAAAAAATTTTTTTCCCTTTTGAACTCTGCTTTTTTTATGTTCCTGCTATAAATGTAATAATATAGCCTGGTCCATCCATACATCCTTCCATCCAGTTAAGCTTTGTATATAAGTCTGTTTTCAGACATTGGTGTGGGGGAGTTGTATTCTATGTACACATTTCTATTCAGTATAAGGACTTTATCTGCAAAGAAGTATTTATGTTTTGTTTAAAAAGAAATTTAAAAATTTGTTTGAAAAAATGGCCTTTCAGCATGTTGATATTCAGTTTCATTTTACATGGTATTTTACGTTACCCAGCTTCCACTTTTGTTTTCTATATAGGTGACTAGTACTTTAATAGCTCCAGTGTCCAGTATTATTATAGTGCCCTTCATTATGATATTCTTTATTATAGTGCCCTTCATTATTCTGCCCTTTGTTATAGTTCCCTCATTATTATGGCCTTTGTTATAATACCCTTCATTATGATGTTCTTTATTATAGTGCCCTTCATTATGATGCACCTTATTATAGTACCCTTCATTATGATGCACCTTATTATAGTGCCCTTCATTATGATGCACTTATTATAGTGCCCTTCATTATTCTGCCCTTTGTTATAGTTCCCTCATTATTATGGCCTTGTTATAATGCCCTTCATTATGATGTTCTTTATTATAGTGCCCTTCATTATGGTACACCTTATTATAGTGCCCTTCATTACTGTGCACTTTGATATAGAGCCTTTCATTATTATGCCCTTGCTATAGTGCCCTTCATTACTGTGCACTTTGTTATAGTGTCCTTCATTATTATGCCCTTGTTATAGTGTCCTTCATTATGGTACTTTTTTATTATAGTGCCCTTCATTATTCTGACCTTTGTTATAGTTCCCTCATTATTATGGCCTTTGTTATAATGCCCTTCATTATGATGTTCTTTATTATAGTGCCCTTCATTATGATGCACCTTATTATAGTGACCTTCATTATGATGCACCTTATTATAGTGCCCTTCATTATGATGCACATTATTATAGTGCCCTTCATTACTGTGCACTTTGTTATAGAGCCTTTCATTATTATGCCCTTGTTGTAGTGTCCTTCATTATGGTACTTCTTATTATAGTGCCCTTCATTATTATGCACTTTGGTATAGTGCACTTTATTCTGCTGTCCCTTGTTATAGTGCCCTTCATTATTATGCCTTTTATTTAAGTGCCATTCATTATGATGTCCTTTATTTTAATGCCATTCCTTTTGGTGTCCCATATTATAGTGCCCTTCATTATTATGCCCTTTGGTTTAGTGCCCTTCATTATTATGCCCTTTGTTATAGTGCCCTTTGTTATGATGTCCTTTATTATAGTGCCATTCATTCATTTGCACTTTTTTTGTTCAGATACATTGCTGATACATTGGTTTACTGAGTTGCTCTTTCAGTTTAATTTGGAACTGTTTACCCAAAACAATCACACAGAACAACAATGTTAAACTTCACAGATTTCCTAATTTTATTAGAACAGAACAAAGCAGTTATATATTATAACAGTTACAGATAGACTATTTAATTAAACTCAGTTGGTTATGCAGAAAGTGTCCTGTCTTGATTCAAAACAGCATCCCAAATGTTCTGAGTTGACATGTACAAAACCTGTTTATAAGTTCACAGTTTATGTAGGCATTTAGTATATATATTATGCATTAATTGCTGTAATTGATTGCTTAAGAATGACAATCATACACAGCTTCCCGTATGTAATCCATACATAATCCTTATATTAAGAGTGTCCTTGATCAGCTTGTGCCCTTTATATACAGGACACATGTGGCATTGTTGTGATTGTCAACATTGTTGGCACAGGTATCAATGTTAAATTTTTGTACTAGGTCACAACAGATCACAGTGACCTACATGTTTTTGTAATACTCCTGTGATTATCTTGACGTTTTGCACATAATTCCATTTCTCTGACACTATTCCATATGCAGTCATCAAATTTAATGTTTTTATTTCACTCCTTTGAAAAAATAGGTCGCACTCACCAACTTTTCTTGCATTTTTTCACTATATTAAGTGTTTTGGTCATGAAATTGCAGAAGAAGCTTGACAGAGCAATCCACAAAGTTCTTGTTTCTATATGTGGAATAAATTATTGTTTGTAAACATGTGTTTTGATAATTTTCAGAGAGCATGTTACCATGACAATATATAGACATTAAAATGATCTTATAAGTTTCTTCAAGCTTCATGTCTCACATGATTAAAAGATAATTATTTGTTTTGTTTTTTTAGCATCAGAATGATTTTTTTGTCCTTGTACAGCAATTTTCAACTGTTTGTTTATTTGCTTAATGGCAGAATGAGGCTTATTTTGCTCTTTGTTGTAGAAATATGTTAAATTTCAATACTTCTACCCAAGATTCAGATAATTAAGCTGCAAATTCAAGATCTAACAATGACAGATCACCACATTTTCCCTACAGGTATGTGTAACTCTCATGGGGGAGATGTCGGCGAGTAATCAGAGAGAAATGGTGGAGAAAATCAAGGAAAACTTTAACCTAACAGATTCAGAAAGGTATATGTAAAATATGATCCAAATTTTATATGGGTTCAGTTTTGTTTTACAGTCCATATGTTGGAGATGCACTATTGCTGACACTTGCAAATTTTGCAATGTCAGACTGTATTTTAAAGTTTAAAAGTAGTATTTCTATATGCAAATGTACTTCTTTGTTTATTTGCCATCTTTTCGACTGGGTTATAGTATTCATCATATGTTACAATTTCATTTTGTTTCCACCATCTTGATGAACGGAACATATAGTATTTCCCATGTCTTTCCATCCTGTCAGGTCATATGTAATTTCACATCCCACAAATTTAGTTTCCACTCAAAACTTTTTAAGGCAGAATGGATTGAAACCAATGCTTTACACTCAGAAAACTTAGATCAAGTTTGCAAAATTGTATAGAGTTGTGGCCCTTGTTTGACTTGGAACTCTTCCCTTCAATTTTGTTTCAACTCAGTAAAGTTTTTAAGGACTTTATGAATTGAAATCAAATTTGATATGAGGTTTTACATTAACAGATCCAAGTAATATTTTATTTTTCTCCGTTTTCTGGTAGATGTTTATGGAATTACAACCCTTGGTTGTTTTAGAACTTTTTGCTCTTCAATTCTGTTTCTGCATAAGACCTTGTCTTGATTGTGAATCAATTTTGATATGATACCTCACCCTAAGAAGATATTTCAAGTTTATGGTCCTTGTTTAACTTGGAACTTTGCCTCTCATTTCTATTTGTGCTCAATAACTGTTGAAGGATTCCATAGATTTCAGTCAAATTTGGGTATTAAGCTTTACATTAGAAAGACCAGACAAAGTTTTATTTTTACTGGTTTTCAGCAAAATGTTACTGAGTTATATCCCATGTTTGACTTGGAACTTTTTTACTTTCACTTGTTTCTTCTCAGTAACTTTTGAAGGACTTCATGGATTGAAATTAAATTTTGTATCAGGCTTTTCATTAAGAAATAGCTAGGTCTGGTTCAGTCTTCACTGTTTTCATCAAAATTTTATAGCATTATGGCCCTTGTTTGACTTAAAACTTAGCCTGTTGATTTAAAACTTAACCTGTTGATCTTTTTTCCATTCAGTAATATTTTAAGAACTTAATGGATTTAAAAAGAATCAAATGTGGTATGAGGCTTTGCATTAAGAAACCTTGCTGAAGTTTGATTTGCACAGTTTTCAGCAACATATTTTGGAGTGATGGCCCTTGTTTGCCTTTGAACCTACCCTTCAGTTTCTGCTCAGTAACATTTGAAGGTCATTTTGGATTGAAACCAAATTTGGTACAAGGCACTATATTAAGAAGATTCAGATGAAGATTTATTTTATAATTTTCCTGGAAAAATATGGAGAGTTGCAATTTTTGTTTTACTTATTTCTTTTGACCTTAACTTGCATCATATTAGTGGGGCATCCATTTAATGTAGTCACATTTCTAAATATAACTCTTAAGAAATTTTAGTAATGAAGATAAAACTTGGAACAGTCATCATTCAGTGGTATTAGACTCGGTCTCCCTGGCATCTGTTTTAGATGCTACAAGGAGCAAGTAAGATTAGATGTAGAATCCAAAGGTATATGTACAGTTCATCGTCCTTGTAACATTGATCATAGGAACCATAGAAACAACTCATGCTACAGTGGTCCCCCTATTATAAGGCCAACCCACCTGCAGGAGGAAAGTGGCCTTATAAGGTGGGAGACCTTTCTAGAGAGGGATCACACAGATGTGAGTAATAATCACATATAAAAGCCATAACTATTTTTTAAATATTTATTATTTTCTTTTGAAAATAACAGGCTTGTTATGGAGAAGTATGATAGAATTTACATTAATGTTATTTAAAACATTTATGAATAAACATCAGCTGTAGTTCAAAACCACATTGTCAATAAAATCAGGGTAAAAACATCTGGTTGTGACTGTCATTATCAATTGATTCCACTTTCCCCTGGCTGTAGAATGTATAACTGAAAATGTTCTTTGAATATTTCTTTTAGCAAGTTTCTCAAACAGTCATCAAGGAATTATCCGTCTTTTCATTTACTCAAATTGCTTTCACTTTTCCTTATAAACTGAGATTGTCTGTAGACATTTTGGACTTTTTGCAACAAATTATTCCTTCATTGTCAGTTTGTAGTTGTCACAAGAATTGATCAGTACTTACAAAGGAAGTGAGCTTGTCACATGTTTGACTAGTTTTAGTCTCATACCCTATCAAATACATTTCATATCCTAGGAGCGAGAAGCCACAACAGCTAACATAACATTTTTACTTTATGGCAACTGCATGTCATGCTGACTTACGCAGAACAATATCGTGCTTCTCAGCTGTTAGCTTTTATCATCCTGAAAATTGTTGGTGGTAATATTAACTAGTAATTATCAAAGTGACATAACCTGACATCTAACGAATACACAATAGTAAGACTATTCCAGTTACCCCTATTTATGGATTAAAGTTAGGTACTTTAACAGCATTATTGAGCAAATGTCAGTGTGTTAAAATTAGAAATCAACAAATATTCATAACATTTCTGTCTGTAATACTATTTATTTGACCTTTCATGAGCATAAATTTGACAGTTTTGCACTAATATGCCAGTTGTTTGGCTGCATTAGAGTGATAAGTGTCCTAGAAGTGCAAATAAAACTAAAAGAATAAGATATTTAAAATCAGTTGGAACCAAATTATAGTTGGTTCTCTTTAGCCTCAAACTAAAATTTAGTAAAATATGTACAAGTTAAAATAAAATATTATTTGCCCAAAGTTATGGTATCCTTGGTCATACACAGATTCTAAAGATGGTCTTTGGCATGCTGTGGTCTCTATGGTGAGGGACCATTGGAAATACACAGCTAAAATTTGTTTATCTAACTCTTTTATTCAGGTTATTCATTTATGCAGACTGCATTGATGTCTCTGAAAAGAAATGACCAAAATTCCAAACTCTTCATGATTTAAAATCCTTTTTCCTGTTCCCAGTGAGTTTTGTTAACAGGGTCTACTGTAGTCTCATATTCTTCATGGAGAGTTAGTTGTATATACATGGAGGTTTATTTTTGATTTTTATTTATTCCATTTCAGAGATGAACTAGACCTATTAGTGAACTCATGACATCACAGCCTTCATTGATGCTATTTAATGAGTGATGTTTTCTAAATGTGGAGTATATGAACATGAGTCACAGCAGAGCTTGTTTGTACTAAATTCAGTATTTTGAACTTTTAAAAAAGAAAGGACAAATAAAGGAAAGAATAATGACAAAAGTGTATCAGGTGCATTTGTCCATATTGAGGTAGTTTCATACCCATTTGAAATCTGCTTTGTCAGTTTCTGTTACAAGAGATATAAGTTGAAAACATCACCACAGAAATAAAATTGAATGAAAATGATAATGATTTGATTTTCTATATGTGTAGTTGATCTATGAAAATTTTGTGGTGTTATGTCTCTGAAGGTCTCTGAAAAAAGTTGTGTAGATTTTTAATTAACATAGAATGCAGATGAATCAAATTTTATAGAGATCATAGAAATATTAATTTTATTGCTATTTGTGTCTGTGAAATGATGAATAGATGGATGTATAAAGGAGTAAATGTTTAACTAAATGTAACTACACAAATCATTTCTTTTGTCAGTATCCCTCCATCAATTTGTCCACTGACCCCTCAGTTTACTACATGCCAGTACATCTGGCAATCTGTGTGCCCCTCAGTCCGTGTAGCAGTATAGTCCATTTCTCGGCTAAAGAAGGAAGGGAATTGTTGATGATAAGTGGATAGTAATTTTTATTTCATTTGGTCGTTTTGAGAAATCAACATGGCTCATCATTACGGTTGAGTCCATTTCTCTTCCAAATGTTCCTGTAACAGAACCTTGAAAGTTGTCTCTTTAACCTGTATAACCCGGCCAACTTGAAATCAGAGACATGGTCTTAGGCATGTTCTAATTTGTCTTGCTAAGCACATTTAATTGAACCAGAAAGTTGGCTGTGCAGTTTTATTTATCAGCATAATGATTAGAGAGGAACCTGCACACTCATTGCCTGTAGCTAGGTTAGACATAGATTATTACATTTAAAATGTAACTTATAAATTATTATGTTTAAAATATTACTTATAGTCAGAGAATAAAATATAAATATTTTTTGCATTTTCTCTAAACTTTCTTCAAGTAGGATTCATTCACATTTTCTTGTCTGCACAAGAAAATGCAAGACTGACATTGACTGCAGATGAAATGAAAGACTTGGACAGTGTATTGTGAAATTAAGAATTTATCACCTTATAAGTTTGTGCTTGTATAAGTCCAGTTTGAACTTGTTCTGATATCAGGCAAGTGTATTTGACCAGCCTTGATTGTGTTATATTTGTAAATGTTTTGTATATTTTGAAACAAAGAAATAAAAACAAATAGAAAATTAAAAATGTTTAGTTACATATTTTTAAGTTCTCTCTCCATAGAAACATTGTAATAAATAAAGTAACAATGAAAAACGAATGCTCTCTCTCTCTTTCTCTCTCTCTCTCTCTCTCACACACACACACACACACACACACAGTAATGAATTAATAATTAGCTGGTATGTGTGTACAAAATAAAATGAAAAATCAAAATATGTATCATTAACTGATATCAATTTCTTTTGTTAAGAGTGTTCTGCAATTGAATTTTGACTATTCATAGATTCTAAAGTAACTTTCACAAAGTGACAAGCTACAAACTACAGTATACTCTATAAACTGTTTTGTTTTATTGACGTATTAAAGGATTTTCAAGGCAGACTGGCTCAGGTTGGCACAAAAGGTGTTTAAAATAGTATTTATTCCATCATAAAATTACATTGCACAAAATTTCCAAAAATAGGTATGGGAAACCGAGCACACTAGTAAATTGTGTTTTGCATAAAACAAATATCAAATGTACATTAGTGACCATAATCGAATAATAATAACGTGCATATTTTCTTAGTGACAGTAATACATTAAATTCCACTATAAAGCGTTCTTATTTGGAGAAAATTCACTTGACTATAACATCAGATCATCTAAACAAACCTCGTCATAAAATTTATTATGTAGTAAAATAAATGTCAGGCTATCCAGGTATGAATATTTATACATGCACTAAATAATCGGTAAAACTTCCAATTTAAGTGTAGCACTTTTTAACATTCAAATAATTTTCATTGTGGTAATATCTCAAAGTTATATAATAGCAAGCTAATGGTTGGAAAATAAATATTTGCACATAATTATCGTGACTTTAAATTATGATGTTGTTTTTTTATATAAAAAAATGTGAAGAGGCTTTTTATGGGATGAAACCGATAGTTAAAACTGTTTAAAACTTCAAAACAGGCATTTTTTTTAATAGTAGAAGAAAAATTATGTAAATTATGGCAAAAATGATGAAAGTAAGAAAGGTACAGTGTATAGTAGGCAAAGAGACAACTATCATAGGAGTTCAGTGTTATATATGTTGTAGGAAATCTTTGACATTTAACATCGGAAATGATTTGCCTCAAAAAATTAGGGGGAAAAAAAGGAAAAGAAACGTCGAAATGAAAATCGGTTTAAGATGTCTTGCGTTACACGTTTCGAGATATTTATATTAGAAGTTTTGGAGATGAACGAGAGACTGATGAAGGCCAATTGAAGTAGCCTAAACATTTTTCCGTCGCATGCTAAGATTCTAAGAGATTGATGGACTTTTCTCATATTAAAAATTGTATTCCGAATGCTCATTCTTCTATATCAGTAAAGAGGCTCTTGATGCATTTATAATGGAGAAAAAAAGATAAAAAGCAACTCAACTTATAAAGCCTGAACTAGTAGATTCCACTTCCGGCTATATAAGATACGATTAAGTACAATGCAGTTAAAATGAATAAAAGTAATAAGAAAATGGTGAAAAATAGAACATCCAGAGCGTCACTGACGTCAGGCCACGTGACGTACTCACGCGACATTTTCTTGGGATCTTTGCCATAAGGGAAGATTTCCCCGGGACCGATGCAGTATCCTCCACATTGAAACTGGATCATCCTGTGAACCAGTCTCTTCAAGTATTGGGGGACTCGAGAGTCCGGATTTCGGTCATAGAATCTGATTTGCAATACCGTTAACAGGACGATCAGGGTGCACTGGAACACAATGAGAAAGACGTAGATGCCGAAAAAGGATACTTTGTCCGATGTTGTTGGGAGCTCCTTGGCGATGATGGTTAGAAAGATTGCAAAGGATAAGAACATCGTCACCATGTATCCTGTCTTTTCGCCGGATGATCCTGGCAACGCGAAGACGATGACGTTCAGAAGCGCCAGCAGGACGATAGGGAATATGATATTTAGGAGGTAATAGAGGGGCTTACGTTTGAGTGTAATTGAGTACGCAATACCAGATTTGCCGTTACGGAGGAAAGTTGACGTGCTAGTCCGAGTTATTGTCCAGTCGCTATTCTCTTCATAATTGGCCAGGTTTACGCCTTCTGGTCCCGACGTTATGTTGACCTTTGTGCTGTCATATACGAAGTAGTTAAATTTAATATCACATTTCGTGGAGTCGAACGGAAAGTACGTAACATCGGCGGCACACACCGTCTCGAGTACTTCATACGGCTGCCACGTCACAGTGACTGTCGGCGACGTGTAGGTAAGCTTAACTTGTATGAATGTACTCCCAAGTCCTTGTAGAGACGTGAATCCGTTAGAGAGTGCTAAATCTGGTAACCACACTTTATTTTGTGGCAAATAGGCTTCTGTGATAGAAGGCGAGCTTGACCAGGCAGAAGCCAAAATTTCGTCGTTCCAACTGATAGAGAGATAAGCCGTCGTCTTGAGTTTTTGGTTGCTGTCGTCAAAGTCATTTATTCCCAAGAGATACAAATCTGACGTAACGACCACCGTCTTAGTCTGGTCAGTGACGGGACGTACTGTGGTGTAGTACCCAGCCTGCAAGCTAGAAACAAGACTCTCCATATCAGTCAATGAAACTGCCGCACTCATTTGATTTTGAACACCAACAACAATAACAACACACATCCACCTCGCAAACGCCATGTTTGACGAAATTTTACAAACAAGCAGTCTTCCTCAGTCCAGAAATAGGAAATTTCGTCCTATCAACTTGTTTTAACAGTCCACAATTATTTTTCATAATGGTTCAAATGTTTAAGCAATAACGGTTGGTAACAATATCTGCACTGGTCCGTAAAATACCGCTTGATCAGTAAAACGGTGCTGTCAAAGAGAAGAGCAAAACCTTTTCTCCTAAAGTCAAAGTAAGTAAAATAGATCTTCATACTACATACCGTATCACGTTTACTGTGTGTATGCTCATGACGCTAGTATCAAAGGGCATGCCGATTTATTAGTAAAATTTGAAAGTTCAGTTTTGGTCTAATCATAATTCAACGTATGTTATCTCTCTCTTTCTCTGTTTTTTTTTATTATGGGGATGTTAAAACTAGGTATTAGTGTGAATCACCGTAAATCGACAATATTTATTATTCATTTTTAACAGAACAGTGACAGTGATATGTCAATTCATTTTCAACAGAACAGAACAGTGACAATGATATGTCAATTCATTTCAGCAGAACAGTGACAATATGTCAATTCATTTTCATCAGAACAGAACAGTGACAGTGATATGTCGATTCATTTTCAACAGAACAGAACTGTGACAATGATATGTCAATTCATTTTCAACAGAAAATTGACAATGATATGTCAATCCATCCAGTAATTTGTAAATATTTTCCCACTATGAACATGCCAGTAAAGCTTTGTCAGTTGGAATTAGAGAAAATAACAGGATACAAAAGTAAAAAAAATAATAATTTTTTTATGAAAGATTTTATTTATTCGACCGAATATTTTGACAAAGCTGATAAAAAGAGTAAATAAAACACAAAATGGCAGCTGAATGATATTAAATAATCCACAAGACATATACTGTATCTTCTCAAAATCTTGACTCTTGTTTCCAGCAAATAAGGAGGCCTATATACTGAAATTTTAATTACCCACTTTTGGAAGTTTTATTAGTGACAAAATATTTATGCAAACATTAAGCTCGTTTAGTAACCATATAAAGAAGAGTCAGAATTTATCTATCTCTCTGAACGTAAAAGCTAACATAATATATGCAAAAGTGATGGTAAATATTTTGCAAATATATAGTTGCTGCTAAAATGACCTGAAACAAAGCAGACCGATTTGGATGTGAACTGTCAGATAAATTTCACTGTAAATGTACTTCAAGGATAGGTGTGATGAGAAGCATTCAGATGTTTTATTTCTATGGGATACAAACTGTGAACATACCGTATATACCCGCTTAAAATATAGTCCAACTGCAAACTGCACAGATCCAGATAGCTCGTCGCATAATACACTGGCAGATCTGGATGTATGCAGCTTGTTAGGAGTAATCCGTAGAACAAACATGTCAGCGCATCGTGCGACGGCGGATCAGGGTCTATGTTGTTTGCAATTGGACAACGCTAACAAGCGAGTATATACTGTAGAACAACATCGCAATATGAGATCTTGAAAAAGTCTACTCATAGTTTCCAATTTTTTGCAAGAAGAGTAGAAGACATAAGAAAGAGAGAGAGATAAAAACGAGGAATAAATCAAGACACTAAAAAGGTCTCCATGCATGAAAAAGCTGCGAATCGGATCGATACAAGCTTTCCTCTCTGCCGCGTACATTGTCTTCTCGAAAAGGTCGATGACCCAAAGCTATGGAACAATGTAATGACAATATCTTTCGATATGTTCTGTTTTCATAAGAATTACCTCTTTTCAATAAGACTTCGTGCTTATAACCGTACATTTGTTCGCAAGTATTATTTCTATAAGGACGTACTGCAACGGTTTCACCGAGAAAATTTAAGAACCTTTCAAACATCTTTTTTTTTTTTGTTATTTGGGTCTTCGATATTCAATAACAATAGCATTAAAACACGAGAAAATGCAACCGAAAGACAGAAATGTGTATTTCAGCATTTTCGTCGCCTTTTTATTTGGCATGTTTTTGATACTTCAGTTTTCCGAATCACATGCAGCCACCAACACTGAATATCAGAACCTACTTAACGCCACACTAAACGCGTCCAACTACTCGTCCAAAGTGCGCCCTAAGGCAGACACGGGACTAGTGCTGCCAGTCACCGTTGATTTTTACTTAGTGGCATTAAATGAAATAAATGAGAATGAACAGAAAATGACCACAACAGGATGGTTGGATGTGCAGTGGAATGACACGTACATGATCTGGAACAGTACAAGTTACGCTAATATCGACGAACTGTTGATTCCCCAAAATGAAATCTGGAGACCTGACATCGCTCTTGTTAATGCTCTGGAGTCCCTAACAGGACTAGGAGACAGTTTCGCCTACGTCAAGGCGACCGACAACGGTATTGTGAAATGGACGCCGTACCAGACTTTCGAAAGTACTTGCAATATTGATATGGCGTCATTTCCGTTTGATAAACAGACGTGTGACATCAAATTTACTACATGGAGCAGTACGATAGACCTAATCACATTGTCAAAGGGAACATATGGTATCAACACAGCCTACTATGAACCGAGTCCTGATTGGGATCTTGTAAGTGCTGCAGCCGGTGACGCGTCTACATCAACAACGTCGGGAATAAAATTTACGCTGACTTTCAAACGAAAGTATTTGTTCTATTTACTGTACTTCATTTTGCCAGTCTTTCTTCTTGCCGCCATTAACATTTTCGTCTTCATTCTTCCTCCTGCTTCGGGAGAAAAGACCGGATTCGCAGTTATCGCATATTTGTCCTTCATTATCTTTTTCATCATTATCACGGACCTGATGCCAGAAGGAATGAAATCAGTTCCAATTCTCAACACCTATTTGCTAACGCAATCTACCATCAGCTGCCTGATCGTCTTCGTCACTGTCTTACAGCTCAGACTCTACAGTCTGAGTAGAGAAAAAACGGTGCCTGCATTCCTTCTAATTCCCACCAGCCATGTAGTCATGTTGAAACGAAGGATGTTCAGTTGTAAGAAAAAGCAAGACAAAAAGAGAAAAGAGAAAAATCTGAAGTTGGAAGATATAGATGACCCAGAAGAAGAATTTGAAGAAAAGACCAAATTTAAAGCCGTGCAGAATAAAGTTTTTGCAATTAATCGTGTTGGGTCAAAGAACAAAATTTCTCCAACCCTTCCAGTGAGTACTGAACTAAAGCCAAGGTCGGATGACAAATCTGTGGTATATGATGAGGGGGAAAAAGAGAAGTCAAACCGTGGCAACTCTATTAGCCGGAACAAAAAGACCTCTCGAGCGATACTTGCCAAAAGGCGAGAAGCTTTGACGGGAGACCCGACAACCCCTGAATGGCGAGAAGCTGTGGGCTTGGAAGTCAGTGTGCCTCCGATGGACAGCAATATGATGTTAAAATTTAGGGATGGAGCTGCCACACCGAGAGCGGGTCAACTGTCAGTCGAGGAGGAGGAGGACGAAGATGATAAACCGCTTGTTTCTTCAGATGTGACATGGGCGCACGTGGTCAGAGCGATGGACTTCATCTTCTTCTGGATTTTCTCGATTGTCACCTTTTTTGTGATCGTAACAACTTTTGGTATAGCGGCCGGCTCCAATGCTTGATTTGACTGAGAAAAAGATATCGAAAAAAAGACTAATTACAAGGGTCAAACCCACTATGAGGAACAGAGAAAAAATTTAACTTGAGTAGGAAGAGTGAGTTGTGAGATAAAACAACTTTTTTATGCGATGCATAGAGAAATAAAAGGTGGTTGGGACAATAAAACTGAGGGCTGACATATCGTCAACAATGTTAATTGCAGCAAAGAAGAAATCCGGTGCAAGGTACAGAAATGGATATTGTCTTGTACACTGATCATTAAAATACTATACAATTCAAGCATTATGCACGATGCATCATTTATTTATTTATTTATTTTATATATATATATATATATATATATATATATATATATATATATATATATATATATATATATATATATATATCATTGGTTAGGGTAAATCTTATATGTAGACCACGACATATTTGCATGCAAATAAGGAAATAAGTAATTAAAAATTACAATGAAATCATGAATATTTGACTATTAGCATTACGTGTACCAATTCAAAGTTGGAATATCGATGACCCAGTCGCATCAGTTTCAATAACTCTCATTATTAAACACAAGTAAATATTGATTCGTTGGCAAATATACATGATAAAAATATTTTTGTAAGTGTTGTATCCCTTAAATGAAATATATATAACCAGAATATGGTCCTTTGTACTGCATTGTATGCAATTTTTCATACCTCTAATCTTTCCGATAGCATCAATCCACGAAAACAAATACATTATTTTCTGTACCTAATCTATGCTAAGGAGAAGACTTTCATAATAAAATTTTACGAACTTTAGGTACTTTAAGATATCAATACTTTTTGTTATAAGAACTTGTACACTTGAAAAAAAATATCTTTAATATGAACAATTCGAGACAATAGTTACAATAAAAAAAATCAACCTCCTTAATTACCGACGTAATTTTTTAAAATAGTAACAGGTGGATTTTATGTAGAATACCAAATTTGTGCACCAAAATGTAACTTTATTGGTTTTAGTTTTATAATTTTCATCGTATATTCATAGGCTATAATTTGGTGTCATTAGAGCCTAAAATCCCGTTGAAACTAACATAATGAAATGAAGATACACGATGTTTATTGAAATCATGGAATTCTGAAGAACAAGTTACATTACACAAAATGGGAAGATCATTAAATAATTATCTATATACATGTTATTACCGATCATTCTAGCTTGAATATTTTCAGTGATGAAGAGACTACCAGAGACTCAGTGCGTTCTTATTGTACAATTATGTCCTAAATTTCTTGTTTTATTGCTGGGATTTGTGTGTGAGTGTGTTTGTGTGTTTATGTGAAATGATCGCTCCGGTGTCTGAATAAGAAAAGAAATACTAAGATAGCATTTTAAAGGTCGCTTAAAAAATTCAACATTTTAACTAAATGGCAAAGAAAAACAACCTTGTTGATCGAATCTTGTAAAAGCATAGAAAATATGTATTTATATATCGAAAATTAATTTTACATAAAGCTTGTTAATTTTATTTTCTGTCATTTTATAAACAACATGTAAATGCAATCAGTTAAACTCATTCATCGCTACGAAAGTTACATGTGTTTTACTCATGTCACACTTATGTCACACGATGGAATAAAAACATGACCTGTTTAATGAAATCCTTGAACGATTCATTCATGCTATTCAATGATTTTTTTCTCTCATTTCTGTCGATATTCATATAGCTTTTATTCTCTCTCTCTCTCTCTCTCTCTCTCTCTCTCTCTCTCTCTCTCTCTCTCTCTCTCACACACACACACACACACACACACACACACGCACACACACACACACACACACAAAGATAGAGGCATAAATAATGCTCTCCCGTGTAAAATGATTTAATTTGAGCCGTCCTTACGTGCTGTTGATGCAAAACCATAAATGTAACATTTCTAGTGAATTTAAAAAAAAAAATTTTGTCTTCCGTTGGAACTAGTAATGTTGCTAAAATAAATCAAATTGATCTGATTTTGGAATAAAAACATCTGGATAGTACTTTTTAACGCCATAACATTGTTGCATGAGGCATTATTCAGACTATTAGAATATCATGTGATAAGTTCTCGTATTCCGTTTGGTTGACTAGAGGATGCAGTTCATGTCGACAGGGATTATAATTGCGCCAGCGGACACAATTGCTGCACGCCAATGTTAAATGACGTCACAAGACAAATACAGCCTTACAGGCAAATGTATAGGACCAAGGAGTTTGGTATGGTATGGTATGGTATCGTATCGTATCGTATCGTATCGTATCGTATCGTATCGTATTGTATGGTATGGTATGGTATGGTATGGTATGGTATGGTACGGTATGGAATGTTATGCTATGCTATGACAATTAGCACTCTTTCCTACAAACACTTGTCCATACAAGCAAACACGCACTCTTACAAACCAATGTCCAGGGGTACACAATATAACATTGTATTACCATGGTGAGATTTTGTCAACTCCGCTCTTTTCGTGTCGGACGACACAGAAAGTTGTCGTTGTCGCCGTCGCTTCACTTCTGGTTTCTCGATAGAGTTGTGTGGTCGATTCATTGTGATACTTGCTTATTCTGGTGTCCTATTTCACTATACATTGAACCCTGTTTAATACGGTTACATCGTTCTGTGTGACGTAGACCTTGAACAAGTCAAGATGGAGGAGCAGCAAAAGATGGAGGAGCAGCAAAAGACCAAACTTATTGTGAGAAATTTACTGCAGTCGATTCCAAATTGTAATGCATTAAGGAAACAAAAAAAATGAGAAGATTCACAAGAATTCCTGGGATAACAAGGATAGATCAAAGTTGCGTGTTTCAAGAGAAGCTGCAATGAGCACCAGAATGCCCATAACGCTAACGAAAAATAACACATTTTGTTGTTATATATTCATAAGGAGGTAAGTTATATTTCCGTAGTAGGAAATATATCTACCCTTATATATGCAATTAAAATCTGTATTTCCATATTAAGGCCTATTTCCCTATGCAATTTTTCTTCTTCCGCCCCCACACCCCCGGATAAACAGATCTTAAAATGTGTGAAGAATGTAGACTCTCTTGCATACATTTATTTTGTCACTAAGGAGCCATAAAAATGTCTAAAAAAAAGAACTCCAAACAACAAAAAGTAGGTTTTAAGTATTCACATTTTTAAAAAAGTGTTCCACATGAATCGTGAAAATTATTAGTGACCGAACTTGCATGACCTGTTTCTATTCGAAATCCTATCGCCCGTACAGTTTCTTTGCTTTTTGCACTCTACGACATTCGGGTACACATTTAGGGAAAAATACCTCGCTAAATATATTACAAAAATTGTTTAAGTTACAATTCTAACTCGTAACACAAATCATAAACATGTCTGAAATTAATGGAGAAATCAGTCATTGATGAGGTGATGTGATGTGATGTGATTATGATTTTTAACGTAGCTTTAACAATTTTTCAGTCATATCGCTACGATGTCTGCAGTGTGGCAGTTTATAGTGATGTCTAGCACTGGGGCATCATGCCGCAGACATGTAGCATGATGTCCCACCCAGTCACATTATCCTGACACCAGGCCGACCGACTCATTGATGAGTGTTGGCTGCAAACCAAAATTAAGTGACAATCCAAATGTGGATGCAGCGTTTATTACTGGGCAGGACTGCAGGCTTGCCAAGGCCCCAAAATTACGTTTGGATGCATACACAAACAAACAAAAAAGAAACGAAAAACATTTAAGTGATAAGTAAACTCACAATAATTAAAATATTTTGTTTAAAAATGTTACGCTCTGAAATATGTCAAATGTGACCGCTCTGTGATGTTCACTGTTTCAATCCGCTAAAGAACAGTGTTAACGAAAATATAAGTCTCTTCATTTCCGTTTGAAAACAGTGATTAATTTGACAAAAATATTTCGAAGCGTTATTTTTGTACAAGCTAAAGTTGTTTGAGGTCGTTGTTCTAGTTCAGAATTTTGTTTTATAGATGTAGAAATTAAGCCGTTAATCGCATAAGCACAGATTGGAGAAAAATCCATGCAAATCGACGTGTTTGACTTAAAAAATATATAATGACAAGAAACTTTACTTTTCTGTGCTTAATATAAGTAAACATTTTACTCCTGACATGAGGACAGTTTGTATTTCACGAGAGGCGAAATGTTCCCACTTCACTCCTGAAACATTTCATTTTATCTAATCCTAATACACGGATATCTTCTATTTACAAAACAACAGGAAGAACGCAGGAGGAAAGTGGTGAAAAAAAGAAAGGAGAACGTGAGGAAAGAGATGGTGATGGAGAAGGAAGATGCCACTCTCTCCAATAAATTAAAATGGCATTGATTCACATACTTCCTAATCCTTAAATGATGTTGTTACGACTCAATGGTCCTAAACTAAGTAACAGAAAGAAGCAAAACCAACATGTTTAGTGAAATTCAACAATTTATTTCTCTAGAACATAAAGTGAAAATTTAAAAAAAAACAAAACTTTCCAGTAATATGAATTAAGTCCCAAATAATCCAAAATGTTCTATCACAAGTCCCAAAATATAGAATGCTTCAAAATAAACGCCAATAAATTTGAGTGTGTTGACGTGTCAATAGTCTTGATGTATCACAATGATATAATCCAGAATGTCTTTGAATGAGTCTTCAGTAACCCCAAACTATTGTTTTAGTCCAAAAAGTTAATGTACACTTTGTAAGTCCCGTGAATAATTTGAATAAATCATTCCTTTCAAATTATATCTGAACACAACAGTAAATGGTTTCACAGTCTGAACAAAAGATAGAAATGAATAACTGCTTACCCTAACCCCTTTATATACATCTTCACTTTACCTATGTCGCAAAAGCATTTTCTAAAAATCTAGTCAACAAGGTCGCTTCCAGAAAATACCAAACTCGTAAACGTAAGTTAGACCTTGCACTCAGTTTTAGTAAATATATTAAAAACATGACAATAGTCAGGTAGGCCAAAACGTATATCCCTAATCACGGACAAATGTCTAACTCAGCATAGATATACATAACAATGTCTAGGCGTGTATTCAAAAACTGTGAATATGGGATTATATAACGGATTCATCGAGTACACGGAGTGAAGTCATCAGCTAATCTGACAATTATTCTAACAATAGAATCGGAAGTGACCAGAAACGTTTTGAAAACCACCATGCGGTTGAAAGTGCAATTTTTCAATGTATGGACAACATACCAAAAAAGTGAAAACAATGCTATTTAATAGTTGGTTGATATAACTAAGAAAGTGAGTAGAGATCCATGGAGAGTCGTTTGAGGGCATGCACTGACGTACTGTTCACTAATAAAGAACTTTGTTGTATAGCGTAATAATATCAGAACTTTGAATTTTAACCCTCGTACATATAAAACTCTTTCTTACTGCACTGTCACACATACACACAATCACACGATTACATGCAAATTCACTAGAATAGCTTGATCTGATGGTATTTTTGTATAAATTTAAACGAATTGCTAAACTACTTATATTTTTGTTCGTCATTGTCTTATATAGGAAACTCGTACACGTACCCATTAAAAGTCACCAGACCA